>PUFA01000769.1:0-89530 GCA_003508835.1 Eonycteris spelaea
TTTCTATTAGTCATGCTGGAGAGTAGAAGAAAGCTTCCAGAACTCCTGTAGCTGCAAGCCTTCCATAACAAGACAGGAGTGAAGTGAGGATGGTAAAGTTAAGTTCACTAAAATACCAACTAATTGGCATACTGATCAGCAAGACCAAGACTGGAAAACTCTGTTAAATCAAATAGCCTGGGTGTTTCAACAGATAAATTATATAAAGAAAGAGAGCAGAAGAAGATTAGATAGAGATTTAAAAGACATATCTAATTTTTAAAATGGGCAAAACTAAAATACAGTGCCTAGGGATGTACCTTTAGGTGATAAACTTTTTCTTTAAAGACAAGAAAGTGATTACTATAAAAGTCTAGACAATAGTTATGTATGGGTAAAGGTAGGGGCTTATGATGTGGGCAACACACAAGGAAGGGGCTTCTGGAGTAACTGATAAAGATCTGTTTATTGACCTGAGAACAGTTACAAAAGTTTTGCTTTATATCAGTCAATTGAGCCATATATCTGTGTGGTTTTTCTTATCTTTTTTTACTTTGAAATAAAAAGCATATAAAAAATAGAAGAAGGGAAGGAATCAAGGCTTGGAGAGAATAGGGACACTTGTTAAACAACTTGCAGCAGAAATCTGGGTTGAATCTACTGTTCCTCATTGAGGGAACATAGATTGAGGATCAATGTGGCATTGCTGCCCCAAATATGATCTGGGGCAGAAACAAGTGTTTCCCATGTTGTTTTGTTCCATTTCAAAACAGTAATAATGTTGCCTCAAGATATTATGAGTTAGCAATACATAGTCTGATATTTAAACCAAGTTTGAACAGTATCGGTCAATTCAACATAAGATTTCTACGTTGATAAATAGCTCATAAGCTGGCAAGAAGTTAAAAACAGGCTGCCTGGAAGTAGGCAAGGTGGAAGGGTGCAAGAGGAGGTAGTCAGGGGTCCAGGAGTTTGGTTCAGGTTCAAGGTAGTCTTTCAGAATACTCGTAAGAGCAAAGCAGAGTCCCTATTTCAGAGCAACTGAGGCAGCAGGCAAATAAGCCAGATAGAACTTAGGCACAGGGACTAAGACAGGCAATAGTAATTGAATCTGGAGTACAAAGCACTATGTTAAAGCAGTGTCAGCAGCCAGGTTGACCACATGCAGTCATCTGAGTTATGGAACTAAGGCTCCTTAATTTCTCCGTAATGCATAAAACAGGATTTGTTCCAGAACTTGGGGCAGACTGAGTCCACAGGAGTGAGGTTGGGGACAGTGAAGTGGCCCCAGTTGTGAGAATTGTTTTGCTCTTTCACTCCTTAATTAAATACAAATGAAACTCTGTTTTCATGACTATCATTTTTTCCCTAGAGACCTGACAAGATTTCCATTTTAAGTTAAGAATTTCTCATTGTTAGTGTTATTTACCTCCTATTGCAGCACATCAGGAAGCCTATAATGTCTAGTGTCTCACTTTTTATACTATTAAGATTGATCAGTGGTGTTCAGGTGGTGTCAGCCTGATTCCTGCATTAAAGGTCTCATCAACCTTTAACCTAATATTTTTAGCATCTACTGATGATTATTGCCTAGGTCCATTATTTATTTCATTAAAAATAAGAGATAAGTAATTTTTCCAATGCTATCATTTCTTCTTTCTTTTCTTTCTTTTCTCTTTTCTTTCTTTTCTCTTTTCTTTTCTTTTTTCTTTTCTTTTCTTTTCTTTTCTTTTCTTTTCTTTTCTTTTCTTTTCTTTCCTTTCCTTTCTTTCTTTCTTCTTTCTTTCTTTCTTTCTTTCTTTCTTTCTTTCTTTCTTTCTTTCTTTCTTTCTTTCTTCTTTCTTTCTTTCTTTCTTCTTTCTTTCTTTTCAGCAGAAAAGAAAAGCTTTATTAGAAGAGAAAGTACACTTCCAGACATGGAAGTGGCCCTGAGCAAGAGAAGCATGGCTTAAAAGTCCTCTTTTTCATTTCTTAATAGAATTCTATAAAGAAGAAATTTCCCTTATCAATATGGCTATTCTGAAATACAGCTCTTGTAGAAAGGTAGGACAACTACTTGATTCTTGCCTTTTATTTATTAATTTTCATAATGATTTCATGTCCTAATAACCTCCAATGGTGACTAATATGTTTTATTAGCTCATTATGAAATCATGGGTTTTTCTATGTTTAATGTGCCTCAATAAATCACTGTGATTTTTCATTTTGATAGCCCCATTGTCCTATATCAGGCCAATGGCAACACCTTTAAAGTTGGCTCCTGAGGCATTTTGATATGACCACAGTAGTTGCTAATAGCTTCCTTGCTTTCTAGCACAAAAAGACATCCTAAGCAGTCTCATCTAGTACAGGTCCTTGCTCCAGACCTAGAGTCAGCCACTTCTCTAAGGAATCCTGGTTTTATATGTTGGGGAATGGTATTTAGAGATACAGTTCGTGTTTCAGGGTGTTCATTGATATTTAGGGAGTCATTGCTTCCAGGACTTTTTAGTGGTCAGGGATGGAAATTACCTTTTTATTAGAAAAAAAGGAAATAAGTTTATAGTGATATTTACAATTTAAATATAAGATTGTGGGGTCTTTACCTGACTTTGAATTTATATTTTTATCTTCTTTCTCTTATTTTGAACATCTTCATTCTTAATAACATTACCTAAAATATTATACTAGTTAGCTATAATATTCATTACCTATAGTAGTTTCAAAATAAAAATAACAATATTACCATAAAACTATTGAATGCAGTTTAGAATTTCTTTATGGTTCTGTTTCCTGAGGCTATATTCAATTAAGGATATACAGTCAAAATTCTGTATTTTAAAGTCAAGTTGACAATAGACTATACAGATGTTAAATGATAATGTATACCTGAAAATTATATAATTGTATTAACCAATGTTATTCCAATAAACTTAAAATAAAATAAAATGTCGAAAAAATAAAAATAAAATAAAATAAAACTTGGAATCAATAAAATAAATAAAGTCAAATTGAAATAATTATCTTCTCTGTACATGTTTGTCACCAATTTAGTACGAAAGTTAAGTTCATTTGTTTTGGTTTGCTTTTTACTATCAGGGTGTTTTTTTTTTTTAACTATTAATTTTGTTCCAAAGTCAAAGAACCTAAGAAGATATATTTAAAGAGCTCTCAAGGCCATCTGACTCTTCCACCTTATCCTTTCCCTTCCCCTATAAGCATCTTTATTAGTTATTATTTATCTTTCCTTTTTAAAAATTTAAGTGCATGTATGTATGTGTGTTTTTCTATAGAATAGGCTACTCAAAAGGTGACGTTATTACAAGCAGCATTGTACCCCTGCTTTTTTCTCTAATAATAAATCCTCTTGATATGCCATATCAGTATATAGAAGTCTTTTTCATTCTTTTATTTTTAAAAATAGTTTTAAAGTATCCATTGCATAGGTATACTATAGTTTATTCAAGTAGTCCCCGATTTATGGACGTCTGGTTTGTCGCCAATCCTTTGTCACTACAAATAACAATGCATTGAATGGCCTTGTACATATGCTATTTTGTTAATGTATCTTTGTGATAACATTGATATAATTTTTAATGTGAACTTTAGTTGATCAAGACTATTTCTGTGTCCTAGTGCCCAGTCAATAGTGAGAGCTCTTTGCTAATCTAATGTTGATGAATTCTATCAAAGGAGAAGTCCTCAAGATAGGAGATATATTCACAAGTCACTTATAACTCATTGCCTCTCAACATTCCCCAAACACATTATACCCACTCCAGTCTCTGGACAGAACTTTGATCTTCCACAACCCACTAGCCCAGAATACTTTCCCTCTTCCATGAATTCTGATTTGAATATTTCTTATCTTTATGTCTCTGTTTCCTCTAACCATTGAAAGTATTTTTAAACTTTTAAGTTTGTAGTTTGAATATTCAAGAGGTCTTTGAAATAATGTTTATCTTTTGCTTATAATTAGGGTATATTGCTATAAGATAGCAGAATTATCCTGGTTTTGTTCTCATGGTCCAAACCCTACCTAGAACATGGGCAACTGGGTAAGTTTTTCTATGCCTGTTTCAATATGTAATTGAACTGACACCAAACTTCTAGGAGTTTAAATAATTCCTAAATAATTTAGTTTCTTTGACTGCCTATTTATTTCCTTTTGGTGAGAGAGAAAAATGAGCACAGGCTTTTCCTAGGCATACACTACTAGGAGTTATCTCTAATTGAAAAAGAAAATTAGAAAAGACGTTTTTAACTTGTTACTGTAGACAAAATGAAATCTCCCTTGCTTAGTGGTCTTTTACTTTTTCAGTAGCTACTGGCTAGGTATTACTTATCTATATATGTTTCATTTGATATTTATTTACTTATTCAATAATATTTATTGAAGGTCTATGTGTCAGTACCCTTCGTAGTTATTTCTTTAGCTTTTTTGTTGTTTTGTTTTCAGCAGTAGCTTGAGCTCAAAATCTGATTTCTTTTGGGAGAGTTTGAAATTATAAATACAAAACAATTCCCAGAACACAAACTCTAAATAACAATTTTAAGTGATTTTTCTTGACTAAACTATAAACTGAATTACTCATATTCTTTAAGTAGGTAGTAAGTGATTTGGTGGTTGTCATGCATTTTTGAGTTAACAGACCAATAAAATTAAAAGAAAAAATGGATTTAACTAGAGTTGCCCTTTTTTCTAAGTGAGTATGTTAGAAAGACAACTGCTACCATAAATGCGGGACATTTTAGGGCCAAGAAAAAAAAGTGGAAACAAATATTCATAAGAAACTTATAATAAAAGGAAATTATTTTAAATTGAATATTAATTTAGTTATGAAACATTCTCTTTATTATCCTCTTTGTTTTTCTTTACATTTGCATTGATGTGTAAAACATTGTCACAGACTAGTCCAAGTCTCGACGCAGTATTTTGTGAATCACCGTTTAGGTCGGGAATTGTATTTTATTTTGACTTCTGTTTCCATTATGCTAGGAATAAGAAATAATTGTCAAATTTAGTTGAAGCCTATCCTTTGGAATTATGTGTTTTAACAATGCGTTATTGTTTTGACTGAGGAGGTGGTTATACTATGCTGTGAATGACACTGATGAAGTAAAAATAGCTTTGTACAGTTAAGTATTTTGTAGCCCAGATTTTATAGATGATGAAAGAGACACAGAAAGGTTGAGCTACTGCCTCACTCAGCGAGTCAGTAAAACAGACAAAATAGGACAAGACACAAAACTTTACCATATAATCACTCGAGTGCTATCAGAAATTAGAAAAGATTATTATTTATGTGATTTTCACTAGCTTTGGCTAACTCATAACCCTAAGGATGCAGCATGACTTTTTTAACAAAGATACATGGGTTTATACTCCGTCTAAGACTGAAATTTTTTTATCCCTATTATACTTGGCTGTGGAATAAATTCACATTTTGCTCTAGCTAGCAAGAAGACAGTGAATTCTAGCAGTGGTCTAACAAATTCCCACTTAATAAAAATTCTATAAAGAATCAAAGATACATAAAAACTAGACAATCAGTTATTTTCCCCAGCATTCCCACAGCCCTTAAATGTAAACTGACTAATCTCGAAGGATCGTCCTCAGTCAGAGATCCCAAAATTCTATAATATTCCAATCTTCTGACCTATAAACCAACACTAGGTCGCCATTAGATCAGGGATTTTCAATTATTTTTCAAAAGTATTTTAAACATTTATATTAATATTGCATGTTTCTGGTACTCTGATTTCAGTGTTATGGTTTATGTGATATCATTTTACATCAGTCTGAATTTCTTTTAGCTTTTTTTATCTGTACTTACTTTTTATTTTTATTATTTACTTTTTAATTTATTTTTTAATTTTTATTAAGTTTATTGGGTAACATTGTTTAATACAATTATATCATTTTCAGGTATACATTATCATTTGACATCTGTAATATGCCATTGTGTGCTTACCACCCAAAGTCAGTTTCCTTCAGCTACTATATATTTGATCACCTTTACCCACTTCACCCACCCTTAGCCTCCTATATTTGACACCTTTACCCTGTCTACATGCCCCCTCCTCCCTCACCCCAACCAGTAACCACTACCCGATAGTCCTCTGGTAACCACTGGTCTATAGTCCATCTCCATGAGTCTCTGTTTGTCTGTTCATTTGTTGCTTTTAGGCATATATCCAATATAAGTGATATCATGTGAATTTTCAACTTTTTCTATCTGGCTTATTTGCTTAGCATGATTATCTGAGATCTATCCATGTTGTCACAAATGGCAATATTTTCATCCTTCTTATGGCTGAGTAATATTCCAGTGTGTGTGTGTGTGTGTGTGTGTGTGTGTGTGTGTGTTTTGTATCTCAACAGGCTTCTTTAGCCAATCATCTCTCGTAGGACATTCGGTTGCTTTCCATGTCCTGGCCACCATGAATAATTCTGCTATGAACATCGGTATGCAAATATCTTTTCGGATATGTGTTTTCAAGTCTTTGGGGTAAATACCCAGTAAGAAAGATTGCTGGCCCATGTGGTAGATCAATTCTTAGTTTTTTGAAGAACCTCCATACTGTTTTCCATAGTGGCTGGTACCAATTTGCAGTCCCACCAGCAGTGTATGAGGGTTTCTTTTTTCTCTGCATCTCTCCAAAATTTGTTATTACTTGTCCAGTTGATTATAGCTATTCTAAACAGGTTGAGATGGTATCTCATTGTGGTTTTGATTTGAATTTCCCTAATAGCTAGTGATGTTGAGCATCTTTTATAAATTTTTTGGCCATTTATATGTCCCTAGAGGTAAGGGAGAAGTGTCTGTTCAGGTCCTTTGCCCATTTTTTGTTGGATTATTTATTTTTGTGTTGTTATTGAGTTGTATGAGTTCTTTGTATATTTTGGATATTAGGCCCTAATTGAAGGTGTTGCTTGCAAATATATTTTCCCTTTTGGATGGTTGTCTTAACCTTGTTGACAATTTCTTTTGCTGAGCCTTGCCTTGTTCCTGATCTAGAGGAAAGGTTTTTAGTTTTTCACCATGAATTATAATGTTGGCTGAGGATTTTGTCATTTATGGCCTTTATTATGTTAGGTATTTTTCTTCTATATAGATTTTGTAAGTGTTTGGATCATAAATGGATGTTGTATCTTTTCTGCATCTATTGATATGATTGTATGATTCTTTTTTTTTTGTTTATGTAATGTATCACATTAATCGATTTCTGAATGTCGAATCATCCCTGTGGCCCCTGGGAGGAAGCCCACTTGATTGTGGTGTATAATCTTTTAATATGTTACTGTATATGGTTCACTAGTACCTTAGTTAGGAATTTTGCATCTGTGTTCATGAGAGATATTGGTCTGTAGTTTTCTTTTTTTGTGTTATCTTTACCAGGTTTTGGTATCAGGGTAATATTGGCCTCATAAAATGAGTTGGGAAGTATTGCCTTCTTCGATTTTTGGAAGAGTTTGAGAGAATAGGTATTAAATCTTCTTTGAATGTTTGGTAGAATTCACTGGTGAAGCCATCTGGTCCTGGACTTTTACTTTTTGGTAGGTTTTGATGATTGTTTCAATTTCCATACTGCTGATCAGTCTATTTAGATTTTCCAGTTCTTCTTGATTCAGTCTAGGAAGGTTGTATTTTTCTAAGTACTGGTCCATTTCTTCTAGGTTATAAATTTGGTGTTATATACTTTTTCATAGTATTCTTGTATGATCCTTTGTATTTCTGTGATGTCAGTATAATTTCCTCTTTCATCCCTGATTTTGTTTATTTGTGTCCTTTCTCTTTTTCTTTAGTGAGTCTAGCCAGGGTTTGTCAATTTTATTAACCTTCTCAAAGAACCAGCTCTTTGTTGCATTTATTTTTCTATTTTTTTTTTTCATTTATTTCTGCTCTAATTTTGATTATTTCTTTCTTCTGCTGACTTTAGGCTTCATTTGTTTTCCTTTTCTAGTTTTTTTAGTTTTTTAAGATGAAGCTTTAGGTTGTTTATTTTGGGCTTGTTTGTTTTTGGAGAGGCCTGTAATGATATGAACTTTCCTCTTATGACTGCTTTTGCCGTGTCCCAAAAGTTTTGATATGTTGTACTATCATTATCTATGTATCTCTTGATCTCTTTTTTATTTCTTCTCTGACCCAGTTATTCTTCAGTAGCATGTTGTTTAATCTCCATATATTTGTGGTTCTTCCTGCTTTCTTTTTACAGTTATCTCTAGTTTCAAAACATTATGATCAGAGAATATGGTTGGTATGATTTCAATCCTCTGATATTTGTTGATGCTATCTCTGTTCCCAGAATGTGATTGATTCTTGAGAATGTTGCATGTGCACTAGAGAATGTATAAGCAGTTGTTTGGGATGGAAGGCTCTGTAAATGTCAATTATGTCTAGTTGGACTAATGTGTCATTTAAGATGTATTTCCTTATTGATTTTCTGTTTGGATGATCTGTCCATATTTGATAGTGTGGTATTAAGGTCTGCTACGATAGTGCTTTGGTCTGTTTCTCCTTTAGTTCTGTTAGAAATTGTTAATATGTTGGAGCAGAGATAGTAATAAGTGTTATGTCTTCTTGGTGCATGATTCCCTTTATCATTATGGAAGTGTCCTCTCAGTATCTTTCTTTACCTTTTTTTTTTTTGAAGTCTATTTCATCTGATATTAGTACTACTATTCCTGCTTTTTCTGAATGCATTTATTTGAAATATCATTTTCTACCCTTTCACTTTGTCTATATTTGTCTTTGGAGCTGAGATGTTTCTGGAGGCAGCATATGGTTGGGTTTTTGTTTTTGATGCATTCTGCAACTCTATGCCTTTTTATTGGTGTGTTCAGTCCCATTTACATTTAGGGATTATTGAAATAGGAGATCTTCTTATAGCCATTTTATCTTTTGCTTTCTGTAGCTCAGTGTTTCCATTGCTTCCTTATTCTTATGTTTTTCTTTTCTTTATTTTGGTTGGCTTTTGTGGGTTTTCCCTCTGGTCCTTGTTTTATGTTATACACTTCAGTTCTGAATCTTTGGTGTGTGGTTACCATTATAAATATGAAAAGGATAGTTACATACACACACACACAGTTGTCCATTTTTTCTCTGTGTGCTTTATCTCCATTTCCTTTGTGAATCTGTATCTTTGAATACTCCCTACCCCCCCTTTTCAGTCATTGTTTTCTCAATTTGTTCCTATGTCTACTGAACATTCATTACTATCTTGTTATAACAATTCACTTCTTATTATTTGAGCTTATAATGCCATATTCTTAGTAAGATTTGCACACCTCTGCTTCTATTTGCCTGATGGTCACTTTACTTCTAATTATTATTATTATTTTTAGTCATTTTGTTTTAGGTGAGTTGATCTCTTTCAGTATTTCCTGTAGCACAGGTCTTGTAGTGGAGAATTCCTCAGTTTCTATGTCTGGAAAAGTCTTAAATTTCTCCTTCATATCTAAAGGAGAGCTTAGCTGAATACATTATTCTAGTCTGGAAGTTTCTTTCTCTTGATATTTAAATATTTTGATTCCATTCCTTTCCAGCTTGTAAGGTTTGCACTGAGAAGTCCAAGGATAATCTAGTGGGTTTACCTTTATAAGTTACTGAGGGATTTTCAATTTTAACAAGCTTGCTAAAGATTTTATGCATATTTTTATGTCTGAAGCCATTTTTTTTTTCATCCATGGAGTTACAGGGAAGATTTTGTTTTTGTTTAATTTTAATTTTTTGGCATAAAAATACTGAGTTTGCAAGGAACCACATTAGACACCATTGTATATTATTATACACAATCTCCTATCATTCTCTGTAATCCTAATTTTGATCCAATAGGATTAGATTTTATCTTTCTTTTTGAAAGGAGAAAGCTGAGGCTTAGGAAGGTAAATTCCAAGTACCCAGGAAGACTATTGGGCTGTCAATAGATGCAGTTGTTAGGCAATGATACCACCCATAACTCCATTCCGAGTCATCAGAAAAGAACTGAGCTTAAAATCTGGCCAAGATCCACAGACCTTGTTAAACACAATCTATCTTCTTAGGAGAACTCCTCAAGGTTATTGTGTGTAGCTTACTATAATTTCCACTTTTCTGGCTCCTATGTGTCTACTACGGTCCTGATACCACATTCCCTGGACCAACCTGCTTGACCAAGTAAGGGGGTGCTCATTTGGTTTTATGTTCGTCATCTGTCCTCATTCCACTTCACTTTTTTGTTTTATCCTAATTTTTTCTGACCTGAATTTTAGTCGGTTTGGCCAAGTAGGCACCAGCTACAGCTTGTATTTGCTCATGTCAACCTAAGAACCATTTGTTGTGATCTTTACCTTGAGCTTACTTATTCACTCTCACCTCTTCAAGCTGTTTCCTTTATTCTAGCCTGGGCCTTATATAGTTTCAGTAGGTTTTAGGTTAGAATTGATTATATAACTTGCACCTTTCTTCAACACTTATTTATTCACATAAATTCATTCAAAATACAGAAAGTCCTCAAATAACATCGTTTTATTATAACATTGATGAGATACAATAGGAACTTAACTTTTGTTTATATCAATTAGCTTATGGTAAAATTGTGTTTTTTTTATACATTGTTTGCTTAAAAATTGCAGAACTTATCGATGATGTTAAGAGAGCATTTACTTATATTCAGCATCTATCATTAGTCACTGAATAAAGCAGTGACAAATAGTCATGGTACCTGCTCTCATGGAGTTTAAAATTTAATAAGACATATAGTCATTAATCTAAAAATGACACTAGTGAATATATAAGTACAAACTGAGACAAGTTCTCTGAAAGAAAAGTACATGTTTTTATGAGAACAAATAAAAAGGTAAGTATGCTTAGACTAAGGGTAGGTTTGGGGCCAGAAAAGGCTTCCTGTAGAAAATGAAGTTTTTGAGCTGAGATTTGCATGAGTAGTGATAAATAAAGGAGGCAGGGGTGCTGTGGGTGCCCATTAGAGTGTGCTTGCAGACCATCCATTACAGGGAGCATAACTGACTGAGGACTTCATTCTGCTTGTGTTCTGGCACTTCCTATAGGCTGTTCCCTCACATGACTGAACGTAGTGGGGATATTAAGGCAGACTCACTCCTGGGAGACATGTGGACCCCTTTGTTGGCCATCTTTGGCTCAAGGGACATTTCAGAAGCTTCCTTAGGACTGTATGGTAGTCTAGACTGCTTCTATCCAAACTTCTTTGTCTTTTTTCTCACTCATGGTGAAGTTTTCATCACAACTTCCTCTCTATTTTCTTTCATACAGTCATTTCTCTTAATAAATTATTTTCATGTTTAACCCTGTCTTGACATGTGCTTCTTGGAGGACCCAGAATAACACAAGTGGAGCAGTTATTTGAAATACAAGGAATCGTGTTTACTTCCTAGTCTTAGATTTGTTTTGTAAGGCTTGAAAAGAAGACCAGAAACTGTGAAGCTTCCAAAAAGTAATTGCTGGTAGCTGTCTATGCAAAAACAGATTATTGGGAATAAAGTCAAGAAAGGTGAGGAGGTAGATGTTGGGGGCTGGCAGCAAGTCCTGCCATTCCCTTCTATGGTCCAAAGCCTGGGGAAAGGTCTCTGAACACAGGGTTCTTGGGACAACTATTATTACCTTTTATTATCTTTATTTATCTTTATTACCCTCCATCCTGCATTCCTGGCTCTAGTCTGTCTTCCTGGCTATAGCTTTCGTTCTTTTTCTCCAGGCTGAGTTGCTACAATTACCAAGTAAGGCAATGTGGGTAATATAGTAGAGAATTTAGAATACAGGCTTCACCACTTCCCTAAAGATTATCTTGTTCACTGAAGGCCCATTTTTAGCTTCCTAAAATCTCATTTTCCTTGGTTTGAGCCTTTTCACAAGTTTCTCTGTCATTTTCTTTTGTGTTTCTAAACCTGATTTTCCTACCCTCACTCAATTAAAATGCATTTGTGTTTTTAATTCTTGATTTGAAAAGCTGTGAGTGTTCTTAGAAGATGCAGACCAGAAATGGAAACACAGCTCCACCACTTCCCATATGTGAGACTTTGGACAAGTCACTTAATTTTTATGAACCTAAATTTTCTTATTTATAAAATAGAGATAATAATACTTGCTTCCCAGGATAGTTGCGAGGATTAAATGAGTTATAGTACATAAAAAGACCTAGTACATAGTAGGTATAGAGAATGTTAGTTCCTTTTAGCTCCCACATTACACTTTCTCTTAGCATTCTTAACTCCTCTTCAGATGCCTGGTCCCACAGCCAATTTCCCCTTCCTCAGATAATGACGGCCTTGAGAGAGCTATTTACTTTTAGATTTTTTTCCACATTCTATTTATATGAACATAACTAAGTCCTTCCTCTTAATGATTACTTTTTGTTATTCAAAACTTCACTGCATTCAAAAACGCATTTGAAAGTATTAAACTCATCTTAGAGATATGGGCCACAGAATTAAATAATTGAAAACTACTGATTAGACTCCATTTATGCATTTAGTCACCAAGTATTTCTTGACTCTATATGTCTCCACTCTGTAAGGCATATGTGTCTCAACACTTACTTTTCAGGATAGATCATAGCATAGAATAGGGAGCAATGCAAAATTTTGTTATTCTGAAATATTTTAGGTCACATCTCACTAAAGGGAATATCCTCTTGGTAGCTTTGCTCTCTCCTTAGACCCTAGTGTTGCACTATCTTGTGAGAGGCTGATCTTACACCGCAGCTTTTCCATTTTCTAGCTATGTAACCTTGGGCAAGTTGCTTAACCTTGAAGACTCCATTTTTTTTTCATTTGTAGAAGAGAGTGAATAAAAATATTTTTCCCCAAAAGTTGTTACGAAGATTAAATGAACCAACTTATATAAAGTGCTTATCACAATGCCAGATATATATAAGTGCCCAATATCTTCACTGTTCAGCATTGTCACTGTCATCATTATTCAGGTTAAGTGAGCCTAGCAGCTTGCAGGCCAGGATTTTAAATGTTTACATCATTTTATGCTTTCATTTAAAGGAGGACAAGGATGACAAATATGAATGCCAACTCTGTCACTTAATAGCTATGAAACCTTCAGTAAGTCATTTAACCACAGTTTTTAGATCTGCAAAATCAGGAGACTAATGATCCCTGTTTCATAAGTCTATTGGGAAGATTCCATGAGATAATGGGAAAAGATACTTACCAGTGCCTAATAGAAGTTAACTATTAGAATTACCAAGTTAGTTTTCTAATATCTCTGTACTCTCTCTTGTACTCTTTTTTCATCTATTTTTGGGAAGGGGCTCTGTTCAGAGGAAGCAAGAAAAAAGATAATTATGCACTAGAATCATCTCTTTATCTCTAAAAAGACCTATTTTCCACTTTATTATGTAGGTAATTAAACCTCTTTTGACTAAATCTCCCCATTTCAGACTATGCCCTTGGCTTTGGCTTTTATCCCCAACAGGTCCATAATGGTGTTTTACTAAACAGAAGAACAAGATTTCCCCATCCTGCCCCCACTTCTGATGTAAATTATGCTGTCTCCTCCTCCAATGTGGATTCCATACTTTTTAAAAATCATTTTCTTCTCCTTCATTCAATACAATGGGTCAGTAAATATGAGATTTCAGGCATCATTCTTAGACCAAGAGTCTTCATTGACTGCAGTGTGTCCTCCCCACCTCACCAGTTTCAATCTAGAAGTGCCTCTGACCCATTTAATGTTAAATGCAATGTGCTCAGTCTCTGACAATCTCCACCAGTCTGTGTGAGGATGCTTTGGCCTACAGATGCATTAACACCATTCTGATCTGCAGAAACCTGCAAGCCAGCCTGTGTGGGGAGAGAAAAGTGTGTATGTGGTGGGAATAGGGTGACATGAGGAAGAACAGAAATCAGCTGAATTATAAAGCATATACTTGCCAGGTTATAAGAAGCATTAAACTAAACAGTCTGAACAGTCCATTTTCTGAAAAGACATTTAATTATTTCAGCAACAACTAGTTAGAGATGAGAGCCCATAAAATAAACAGACACTAGCATTTGATTTTAATGTCTTTCTATTTTGCTACAGGCTACAATTTAATTAAAATTCTGAATAGAAAGTGTAAGGTGACACATTCTCTTCCCAAGCAGCCAGACAATTGAGATAAAACATTTCCAATATCTTCCTGGAATTTTGGACATTTTAGTTAAATGCCCAAAGTGAGGTGATCTTTGCCAGCTGCTCCACAATGGCACTTCATCCACCTTCCATGATGAGAGATATTTTCAATTTTAACCTTGCTGTTTTAAACCTGGGTCAAATGCCCATTGGTCATATAAAAATTTCTATTTATTTTTAGAGAAGAATACAGAACAGATTATTGAAAAATGAATCAAAAGAGGTGGAGGCAAATGTGGGTATTGGGAGAGGTATGGTTTCATGGATGTTATTTTCATTGGTAGAGCAAGCACTGAATCTTAAATAAAGTTCTAGGTTCTAGCCCTGACTCCAGTAGTTAAAAATTATTTTAAATTTCTTCTCAACACAACTTTGCCATCTGTGAAATGGGATAGGATAGGCCGGTGATCCTTTAAGGTCCCTCCAGCTTTAATATTTTCCATGTCTATAATATAGTAAATATGGCCTTAGAATAGAAATGACCTCAAACCCAAATAGTTTGGAAATGATGGCAATTCTTTCAACTGTATTGATCGGATTCCAGAAGGAATTACACAAATCAACATATTCATTTTTTGTTAATGTCCAGTGCCTAGAGCAATGCCTGCCTCTAGTAGGTGCTCAGTAAACATTGGCTGAGCATAGGACTCTTCAGGCTCTCAGTTTTCATTTCTTAGTTTCCCAGCCACACTGTGTGGATGTTTTAGATGTTTTTGATGTACTTGAGGGGAATAATTGCTTAATAAGTATTATGTTAATTTATAGGCCATTACAATCGACTTTTTTTCTCTGTTAGAATTGCTACCATGAGGTATTTTAAAAATGTTATCTATATACCAATTAGGTAAAATCCTAGGGACAGCAATAATTTGTATCCTATACCTTAGTACAGATTGTACGTTTTGTTTAACTTTGGATATAAAACCCAAAGGCCTAAAATTGATTTCTGTCACATTCTCAGTTCCATTCATTTCTCCGTATTTATAGCAAAAGATAAATGCATTATTTAAGTATTTGATTTTTCTGTTTTACCTAGAGAGTTCAGGGAACTCCTCTGAACCTGTGAAAACTTTTACGTTGGAAACTTCACCCCTTATTAGCAGGAATCATAAAATCTCTGAGTTTAAGCCTTACAAGTTATTTTGGTCAATCTCTCATCTGATGCTTGACTGCCTTTTACAATACTTCCAGTGGAACAATACTTTCTGGTAAATGGTTCAGTTCTCTCTTATCTTATACACCATGTCTCTTAACTATAGTTCTATCTGAATCAGTTTGGGCTGCTAGAACAGAATACCATAGACTGGGTAGCTTATTAAAAACAGAAATTTATCGCTAATAGTTCTGGAGGTTGGAAAGTCCAGGATCAAGGTTCCTGATTCAGTGTCTGTTGAGAGCCCGCTCTGTGATTTATAGATGGTTGTCTTCTCACATGCAGAAGTGGTGAGGGCTTTCTGGGCCTCTGTTATAAGGGCACTAATCCCATTCATGATGGCTCTGCTTCATGACCTAGTCAACCACCAAAGTCCTCCTCCTAATATGATCAATTTGGGGGTTAGGAATCAACACATGAATTTTGAGGAGGACATAAGCATTCAGTGTATAACCAGATCCCCCCTCTAGTTCTATTTCTTTTCTTCTTGCTCAACCTCAGCTTCTAAACTGATTGCTTCTGCTTCCTCTCTATTCACTCTTCAATGTGGTGTGACCTAGCACTGATTCTGCTTTCACTGAGGTCACCAGTGACCTCCATATTGCTAGATCAATATATACTTTTCTTGTAACACTTTACAGCATATGAAATATTAACCACTCCCTACTTGAAAATATCTCTTTCTTTGAGTACTACAAAAACCTTCTGTCCTTTTTTTTTTTAATCTCTTACCTCTTACCTCATATTCTAGCTCTTTTTCCTTGGCTGGAATCTTCATTGTTTTTTCCCAAGACTCTAAACCTTGACCTTGTACTCTGTCTTGTACTCTTTTCCTGGGCAGTCTAAACCACTATTATTATATACACATAACCCAAAACTTACCGTCACCCCGCAGCTTTCTTCTAAGTTCCAGACCCACATATCCAAATGCCTATAATAACTCCACTCGGATGTCCCTATAGGTACTTCACCATGTCCCATCAAAATGATTGCAGTAGTCTTCAGGCTTATGGTTATTCTACTAAGTTCTACAACTTCTGGCAGACTAATTTTTGAAAATACAAATCTGATTGGGTCACTTTCCAAATGAAAATTATTTGGTGGTTTCCATTGTTTATAGTATAAATCTGAACTTCTATAAGGTCCTTAGTGATCTTTTACCTTTCTCTTTGAGAATGACTCTCAACACATTCATTCTTTCATGCTATAGTCACACTGAGCTATATATGTCAACTAATAATACCACGTCCTTTCATACATCCAAGCTTTTGCCCAATCTGTTCCATTTTTTTAAGCCAACTTAATCATAGCTTCCTTTAGGAAGTCTTCTCAGACTCAGATTCTTCTTCCTCTGGTCTCCCATTGTGCCATATATTAACTTTTATTATAATAATTATTGTTTCTAGTATGCGCAGGTTTGATTCAATACTCATTTCCTAGTTCTGGAGGAGCAGTCTTTCTTGTTAGGTGAGTGGTCCTTTAAATCAAGGCACAGATTCCAGCCCATAAATAGAGGACAAGAAAACTTTGATAATATCTCCCATTCTCTCTGACTTCAGTGGTAAAGATAATGGTATGTTCTCTAACATAGAATGTAGTAAGGGTGGCATTTTCTCTCTGTTCCACATAAGGCATACTGTTAGCAGAGTAACAGATTAAGTGGGCTCTCAATAAAGCTGAATCTTTTCTTGGCCATCTGGCAAAGTGATAACCCTTTGTCAGTTGGGTTTCAACAATGGTATGGGCCCTAGTTCTGTCCTGTGTGCTGGATCTGCCCTTCCTTGTTTTGGTGACAGCTGGGTATTATCTTAACTATTGTGGGAAGGAAGGTAGCTGGGCAGGTAGTATCTGGTTAGCTTAAGCATATCAAGGATGACAAAATAATTAAGAGCTGGGCTGCTCAAGTATATTGAGGAAGATCCAACATTTAGAAGCTAGAGCTCTCCAAACAAAAATAATTCACCAATGCAGGAAAATCAAAACAGTAGTTACCTCATTATGGTAGGGTGGGAAGCTTCTGGTGTGCTATTATATTTTAATTTTTATCTGGATGGTAGTTACATTGGTGTATACATAAGTAAAAAATTATTGAGGACTTTCACTTAAGATTTGTCCAGTTTACTGTATGTGTGTTATATCCTAATAAAAAGAAAGTAAAAAAAAGAAATGAGGGGAAAAATATATGTAGCAGAAAAAAGCAGCCCATCACAATTTATATTTCAAACAAAGCATTAACACCTAAAATTGACACCTGTATTATAATCATGTTTTAACTTAAGGTTTTTAAATGACAAACTGGTGACTGAAGAAAAAGAGATTCCTTATAAAACAGTGTTTCCTTAGAGGTGCTTTGGCCTCTGCAGGGACTCTGGTCTCTTTACTTGCTCTTCACCATCATTATGCTGTAAGGCTTTCAAGGTCAGGGAGCATGCTTTCCATCTATATATCCCAAATGTGTAGCACATAGCAGGTGCTTAATTAATAGTTACTCTTTTGTGCAAAAAGTAAAGCAGACAAAGACTGTCCTTTTGCCTTCTATCCTACTTTTCCATGTTCCTCTCCATCTTGGCATCCCTGTGCCTTGCCTGTCACTTCCAGTTCCCTGCTGTTGAAGGTGCAGGAACCATTTTCCTGGTGGAGGGGATGCTGTGCCTGTCACATAGTAACTTACTGACTGAAGCAGAGAAGCAAAGTTCCATAGTGCTGGTGTAGCTGGGGAGCTGAGTGGGTTGAGGAATTCAGTCAGTGGGAAAGCACATTGGGTCACAGGTAGAATGGATCAGAGTATAAAGTTTCTGGCAGAAGCAACATCTTAGAAGAGAAAGTTACAAAATAGTACTCTGGCCTAGAAGCTACAGCAAATCCTGGGGCCCTGGGGCCTGAAATGCTGAGCCAAAAAGTGTCCAATCACAGGAGCCAAAGTCAAGAAGAGCCAGAGCCAAGCCAGTGGAGAGTCATGGTAAGGTCTAAGCATGCCTGAAAGAGACTCAGTCAGATTATGGCCATTCCTACCCAGGCTGACAGTTTTGACTTGCCTGGGCCATAATTCTTTTTGGACTATGCCTTTTCTGTCCGTCCATCTTAAATTGGTTGCATGCATTTCTCTGGTTGTCAACTAATTTATCTAATTCTGCCAGACATTTTGCTAATTATAATAATACCCTACAGTTTTTTACAGTCCCTTAATGTCTGCAAAATGCATTTGCAGCCATTAAATTTCAACCACAGTCCTATGAGGGAGTCAACAGTAGGTGTTAGCATTGCCATTTAACAGATATATCGAGACCCAGAGAAGTTAAGTGTCTTGCCCAAGGTCATACAGGTAGTAGTTGGCAGAATTAAAGCCAGAACCCAACTCTTCTGACTGTAAGTCCAATCTACTTTTTGAATCACAATGTAGGTGCCTGACAATGATTAAGAATTACTTTGCCTGGTGATATTTACTTTTTTGTAGGGGGTCTTGAAAATAGAAAAGCTTTGAAGAAGTAGAGAAGTGACTAAATTTGGGATATTTTTGCAGGAAATGGAAAATATCTTCAGGCAGGAGATTGTGCTCAGTTCTTCTCAAAGCATACCATCTAGTTGGCAGTTTAGTCTGTGTTCTGAGAATATCCCTGTTGTCTGGGTTATATGTTACACGCTATCTGGACCAATGTGGATGACACAGGTTACTCCTTTTGCCTCCTGCTCTACAGATCAGGCAGTATGGTGTAGTTATTGAAAGCAAAGACTCTGGAGACAAATAGTGTGGGTTGAATTGCGGCTTTGCCATGTACTAACTGCGAAACCCAGAGCATGTCCCTTTACTTCTCTGTGCCTCAAGTTTCCTCATTTGTTAAATGTGTAATAAAGCAGTGTTTCCTTGTATGAGGATTAAATGACTTAATATATGTAAAGAGCTTAGAATAGTTCTTGGCACATACTAAGTGCTGCAGAAGTGTTACCTATTTTTGCATTATTTGTAGTATTTGTATTATTTTATGTCCTTCTGGTGAGAACTATATTGGATACGTGTGTAAATATGAGTGGTCTCAAGGAGGCCAAATCTGATAGGTTGAGAAATGGAGTCTGTAAACAAATAAAAAGATTGGGCATGGAACAAACCTATGACCCTATATGCACCCCAGAACTTTTGAATATCAGTTTTGCCAAGAGGCAGTACACTTGAACATGTTATAGGTGCAGTTTAACTAGGCCTCAGACAACAGTGGCTCATTTCAGCAGCAGCTGGTTCCCTCCCAGTGTAAGCCCTGTAACTATAATCACCAATTTATATGATAGAGCAATGCTGTTCTGGACCAAAAATGGCCAAATGTTTACACTTTTCATGTGTAAATAGTTGTATTTAATTTCCTGAAATTTTCATGTGAGTGGATGTTCGTTTATTATCCGAGTCACTGGATGAGAAGCAAGACTCCTTTTAGCCAAGGCTCTGGGAGGGTAGGCTTGATCACCAAGAAAGAGTGGTGGAAAAATAAGTAAGAGAAGTTCTACCTTCACTGACAGGGCATTTGAGACAAGCGAATCCCAGCATCTTTCCTTGCTGCCTCAGGAAACCTTTTGTAGTCATTACAGTGCCCACTGATCTCTTTGCCTCTGATCACTCACTAGCACTGACTGCCACTCAGTTTGCCACCTAATTATATACTATCTAAGGTGAAATCTCCCTCCCCAATTATAGGCCCGTTCTAAGTACACCTCTATTCTTACAGCAAAAGCTTGATGAGACAGTTGTTATTTGAGAGGGAGAGTCCAAGCCATAAATTAACTGTTTACTCTTCAGGATCCTCTAAGATATATGCCTGCACCCAAATTGCCGGAAAAGCTACATAGCTGAGCCATATTACTTTAGTCTCTTCCCCCAGTCTCCACCCCTTAAATTGCCATTATAAAATTGTATTTTATCACAGATAGCTTATTCTTATATTTTCCTTCTATTTTATCATGTTTTTAAGTGAAAGCTATCCCAAATCCATTATAGAAGGAAGGAGCAGATACCTAAATTCCCAAAGTGCATTCTTGTTTAGAGTAGACAAAATTATCTCCACAATTTGAGTTGTGTGTATGTTAACGAAGATGAGGAAACTGAAGAATTTGCTTATTGGATAGGCTGGGAGCAGGCAGAGAAATAGTTGTGGGGAAGTGTGGAACTTTGGGATACTTGTGACTTCTGAAGTGTCAAAGTGTAAAGAAGCCATGAAAAATAGAAAAGCTTAGGGCCTTGACTGTGGCAGGGAACTGGCTGCCTGGGAAAGGCAGCAAAAACTTTCTTCCTTTATGCTGTCCCTTCTAAATGTTCTCCATCTCAGCAACCCTAAATTGGGCTGTTGCTGTCTTCCTACTGGCTTCATGGCGCCTCCTATAGATACTTTGGCTGCAGTTTCCTGGGAACCCTGATGTATGTTCGCCTGCTTGCATGCCAGTGATTGCACTAGCATGTGAATGTCCTACAGTCATCTTTGTTGACACCTTTGGCACATGTGCTTAGCATTTAATTTCCTAAATTAGATTATATACCTGTACCTTGTATGTGATCTGTGATCTGTCTGCTTAAAATCTGGCATATACATATCTTTGGCAAGCTTGGTCATTTTTTTTTGTAATCTTGACCATGAGGTTGAAACTTATTTTAGTTATGCTATAGAGTGGGATTCTAATCTCCAAGGCCCTTTCAGACTCTCTGGGACTATGAGTCAGTGACCAGGAACTGAGATAGATCTTTCAGCTGATCATAGCTACAGTGTGAAGATGGCAAGATTCTGGCATTATCTATTGGTGCTTCTGGGAATCAGTAGAAAATATATTACCATTTTTCTCTTAAAAGGAAAAGCAATGTGAGGAAATCAGGTCTCACAAATTAATGTGTGTTTATTCACTCTTCAAAATGACTCAGAGATTCCTTTAAATAGCAAGCTCCTCTGGTATGCTTAAAATATGGGTCAATTTTTTTTAAAAAAGCCTTTACAC
Source organism: Eonycteris spelaea (assembly GCA_003508835.1). NCBI lineage: Eukaryota > Metazoa > Chordata > Mammalia > Chiroptera > Pteropodidae > Eonycteris > Eonycteris spelaea. The sequence continues at coordinate 21,226 of PUFA01000769.1, forward strand.
GTGCAGCACATTTAGAAGCAAGTCTGTTATATAAAGAAAGATACATGCATGATGGTTTAGGGTTTTGGTTTTGGATTTAACAAACTTCACTTGTCCAAATGAATTCACTTCTGTCTTTGTACAGGGAAGTCTTATTTTAACTTTGGGAGCTGAAGGTAACAGGATTAGGAATCTTAAAAAAATCAACAGAGAACTACCATTCATTTTGCCTCCTGTGGTGGTCCAAGACAAGCAGATTCTTGTTGCAGGAGAGTCACATAATGGTCTCAATGGTCCTTTCTATACACTTCTTCCCTGGAAGTGTTAGCAGAAAGTACAGTATTTATTTAGTTATTTATTGCTGGAATATCTGGACTCTTGAGAAGAAGTCAGAAACCTCTGATAATATGTGAAAACACGGAAAAGATCCGCAATTTTTTAAACAAAAGATAACCTTCTTGAACATCCCAGGAAAATTAGTACATAGTCTTAAATTCTTCTTGAAGTCAATATTAAGACTGTTTGATGTATAAGTTGCTGTGAAAGTCAGGAGACCACCATTAACTTACTGTCTTGTTCTGCCTTTTAAGTCAAACCCATATGTACTCAGCTGTGAGGCATGTTGAGACTCAGTAGGATGGGGGAAGAGGCCAAGATTGAGCTGGACTAGGGCTAAGACTCTCATCAAAGGAGGATGGCCAGCTTTCTATACCCCAGCATTTAAAGAAATGGGATAAATTCACCTTGAGTTGGGCAGGTATTTATGTCCACAGGGTCTCATATGACAGTTTGAGCCTGGTAGCACAGGTAGAACGAAGAGTTAGGCACATAGCAATGTCATGCTTTGGTGTAAATGGGTGGGTATGAGTGTCTACCAGTTTCAACTGAATTTCAGCTAGTAGCTAGGGAGAGAGAGAGACAGGTATAGCCCAAGAGGAAAATAAATGGCTAGAGGTAGATGGGGACTGAGGGACTTGGCCAAGCTGGTTGGGGTTCCAGGCAGGATTCCAGGAGCAGCAGAAGATATTGAGTGTGATTCAGGATCTATAGAAGAAGCATGGTCATGCAAGTAATAGTAATAGCTGCTTTTTTGTTAATCACTGCATGTCACAGATTATTTTATTTAATCTTTGTAATGATTCTGTGAGGTAGTCAATTTTTCTTTTTGACATCAAACATGTGGTGTCTTTTACAATACCAGCTAATTCTGCAATTCCCTGATACCAACTGGGGCCCAACAGTTCAATTAAATTCTGACACTCATACCCAGAGTTAGTCCAGGTTAAAGGCTCAGTCTCACAAGACTGCTCTCACTTCAGATACCAGCCACAGATTGGGTCTCCAGATGACTCATACTTCTGCCTGGCTGATTATCAATTTTTGTGTTCAGTGATCTACCTACCAGATTTGATAGTTCAGCAAAATGACTCATAAAACTCAGGAAAGCACTTTGCTTATGAATACTGGTTTATTATAATGGATATAACTCAGGAACAGCAAAATGGAAGAGATATATAGAGCCAGGCGTGGGCAGGGTTGCACAGAGCTTCCATGCTCTTGCTGGGATTGGCACCCTCCCAACACACCAACATGTTTACCAACCTGGAAACTTTCTAAGTCTCCGTTTTCAAGAGTTTTTATAGAACTCAATCTTTAGTTCCCCTCTCATATCTCTGGAGGCCAAAGAGTAGGGCTGAAAGTTCCAATCCTTTAATCACATGTTTGGTCTTTCTGTTCACCCAGCCTCCAACTTAAAGCTATGTAGGGGCCCCACCTTAAGTCAATCATTTATGTACATAAACTTAGGTGTTAAAAAAAGCTTACTATTAATAACGAAAGATACTCCTATCACTCAGAAAATTCCAAGGGTTAAGGGAGCTTTGTGACTGGAATTTGGGACTGAGACCTAATATATTATTTATTATATTACTGGTAGGTATTGCTATTATCTTACAGATAAGGAATCTTAGGCCCAAAGAGATGAAATAACTTACTTAAAGTCATGTAGCTGGGAAGTAAGTGGTAGAGTTAGGAATTGAACCCACATCTGGCTGCTGTCAAAGTCCTGTACTTAGCTAACATATCTTACTTATACTGCATAGTGTATGTCATGGCAGAGCTTGGAGGGAAGGATTGTTAAAGCTCCATTGGCTTCTTGTGTGTATACTACTAATGGTCAATGACTTAGGTATTAGACAATGGAGAAAATAAAATTCCCAAGTCAACAAAGCAAAAATTATAGCTTAGCTCTGCTAAAAATCCAACAATTCTAAGGAGACCATTTTTATGTTTCTTTTTAATTTAGGAATAACTGGAATCCATATGACTTGCAGTCACATGTTTGGGGGGTTGGGGGAGCAGATTTCAAATAGTAAGGGGAAGTTGTGTGCATTACATACTTGTGGAGTATATGTCTGCTTTTTGCTAGGTACTCTGCTAAGAATTGCCAGAGAAGAAAAGGTAGGATGAGAAAGAAATCATACAGATGCTAAACCTTTAAAAAAAACAACTATATATAGCCTGATGATGACCATGTCAAAAATGTGTCAAAACTTTAAGATCAAAGCAAGTATTTTGGAAGCTCTATCACTCAACCATCAGTCATTGGCTTACGGAATCAGTCATGCCTACCTAAAGTAATGAGCTCCCCAACTCTCATCTCCCCAGCCTGCATGGTTTCCCAGGTGGTAGGGAGGACCTCAGGATTGGGTCAGTCTAGAATGGCTGTTATCCAAGGAGGCATGAAGCTCCAGTTCCAATATGGAGAGGAAAAGTTGTAGTTATTCATCTAGTCAGCTAATCTGCAGTTATTCACTGCATAATTACTGAGGGTCAGATACTGTGCTAGATACAGAGGAAACCATAGCTTATTATCAGTAAGAAAATAAGTGTGTTAGCTACAAAGGACTATGTAGATACAGAATGGGAGGAGTAGAAGACTAGTGGACAGCATAGTTTTAAACTAAATAGGGTAGGGTCCTGGTGTGCATGAGTTAAACATTTGAAAATTTATTTTTTTAAGCCTTAATGGTGTGACCATGAATCTCAAATTGTTAGGCCAGCCACAGTAAGCATTTTTTACAGTCTTGAGCTCAATAGAGTCTATTCAAGTATGAGGATATACTCTGAGGCAGCAGGAGTAAGGGGAAGAGGATGAAGCAGGATTGGGAGCCAGAATATCTGGATGCTAATTCAAGCTCTGCCACTAACTTTTTGTATGATGTAGAGCAAGTCACTTAACCTCTCTGGCTCCTAGATTCCCACTTCATAAGTGGCAGCTTTATTGATTTTTCCAAAGAGCCAATCCATAATCAAGCAAGGTAAAATTTTAAACTGACTCCTGACTTCTATTTTGCCCTTCTACAAACTTTCTCTCTTATTCATACTCTCTGTGGCAAAGAATTTCAACACTGTTCTAGACCACAAGACAGTCTGAGCTGGGGAAATTTCAGGTCCCTTCCAGCTCCAAAATTCCATAATTTTGTGTCAGTGGAAATGTGAGCTTTAGAGGTATTAATTTCATCTTGTAAAGATTGATTGGCAGTCAGCCAGAAGGTATATACAGGACAGATATAGGAAGTTGGGCTGGCCAAGTAAAAATCTTTACAGAGAAAACTGGAATTAGAGAGACAGATGATTGTATCTAAGTTGGCGGAAACAGAACAAGTGTGGGGATCTCATCTGTCCAAAAGTAGATTAGTTAAATAGAAAATCTCACATTATCACTGTTATTATTGTTAGTTACCTTTTTATAATCACTGACTATGGTCGGCACCAAACTAGTTTCTTGGTATAAGACGCATCTTTCATTCCCACAATACATTTATGAGATATTATTATTGTTTTCTTACCCCCTTTTTCAGATGAGAAAATTGAGGTATAAAGAAGATGGAGAATTTCCTCATACAGCAAAAGAAAGGAAACTTGTTAAAGAAGTACTGGGAACTCCTAGAGCCATGGCATATTGAGTGTGAGGTGATTGAAAAGAGTATACCTTGTGTTTGAAACAAGGATAGGATCTGGAACCCTCAAAGAATGAATTAAGTGCTTCAATGACTGGATTAAGTGGTAGCTGATTAATTTGGAGGAGAAACAATAAGATTCTGATTTTTGGGAATCAGACATATGTATGATGATATCAAATTTGTTTTGTTTCATTTGGGGGCTCTGTCATTTTCTTCAAATGATTATTGTTTTTGTTGTGAATTCTTTGTTAGTAATGGAATACATAAACTGGATTTGTACGGCTTGCCTGTAGAGAGGAATGCACCATTTCTGTACAGACACGTTTGCTCACAGAAATAAAATGTTGAGTCTGATGATAATTTCCCTTTAAGGAGGCACTGTACTAAATTTATTGGCTAATTTGGTGTTCACTACAGTTGGAGCTATTTAAATTCATTGATTTTTAGAGCTATGCTTTGTAGCTTATATCTGGGCAGCAATCAATAATTTTATATTTAGTGTGAATTTAACAGTAACCAAAAGATGGAATGCTTCTTTGCCATGACTCATTATTGTAAATAGAACTTATGCTTTCTCTGTAGTAATCAGAATAAATGGAAAATGAATTTTTTTTCTTAGTATTATTACTATGCTCTCAGAAAAGTCACAACCACTCATTCACAGCCAGGTTAGGAGGCATAAAATTCAATTTGTCATAAATATGAGATTTATGAATTCCACTTAAGTGTGATGGAAATTATTTAGGGATATGGTACTTCCCATGCCGCCGTATTTCAAAAGATCTTTTAAAAAATTCTCTTATTAAATATCAAGAGAAAAATGCATGCGTTTCAATAAGAGCTTAAATATATTAATTCAATTCACTGTTCATGTCACTTCTCTTATGTGTTTTTTTATGTGTGTTTCCTGCTGAAGCATATCTATTTCTCAGATTGTTCATAGATGTTAATAAAAAAGTACGTATTATTTATTAATTTCTTCATATGTTCATTGTAATATACTCTATATTTCCACTTGTATAAAGTAATTTTCAGAATTCTCAACAAGATTATACAATCCTGCTGATCAGCCTTTGTCACCTTGGATCATTCTAAGAACTACAGTCTGGTCCACTTCCTCTCCATATCACTCTTATTTATCCTCTCTTCTTTATTGGTTCTGAAATTTCCATCATTAAAGTAACTCTGGAATGCCATACTAAAATGTACAGGTATTGTCTGGAAAAGAGAGAATAATTATAATCATAATTTTCTAGCCATTTCTAGCTTTTTAAAATCAGATTAGCTAATTTGTTACCTTGGAAGACACAGAGCTTAATCCTGAAAAGATTTGCTGGGTAGTGAATGGTGGTTGAAAAGTCAAAAGATATAGGGTCTAGGCTCTGCCCTGATGCAAAATTGGTATGTCAACTGGGCCAGGTCACTACCCCTTTCTGGACCCCAATCTCCTCATCTATCATAGTGTGCTGAATAATGCTCCCTTCTCCAATATGTCCACTCTAGAAGCTGTGAATGTTATCTTATATTGCAAAAGGGACTTTGTAGGAGTTATTGATTGATATGGATAATCATCCTGGGTTATCTAGGTTAGCTCAGTGTAATTACAACCATCATTATAAGAAGATGCAGGAAGAGTCAGAAGAAGAAAAGGCGATATGATGATGGAAGCAGAAGTTGGAATGATATGCTTTGAAGATAGAGAAAAGGGGCTTCAACCCAAGGAATGCAGGCTGAACAAGGTAAGGATAAGGATTCTCCTTTAGAGCCTCCAAAAGGAAACAGCCCTGACAACACCTTGACTTTAGCCCAGTGAGACTGATTTTGAACTTCTGACCTCATGAACTGTAAGAAAGTAAATCTAAGTTGTTTTAAGTCACTAAATTTGTGGCAATTTTAAACAGAAGCAATCAGAAATTAACACATTATAAAATGAGGGAGTTTGATTAGGCAACCTCTAAGATTATTTTTTAGCTCTAGTGGTCTGTGATCTAAGATAAATCTAGAATACATGTTTTAATGGAGGGGAATAAGAACTGTCTGAATGGATTGGAGAGAATTATAATATGAAAACTAGGTTTAGTCTTGGTGACCACTTATAGTGTTGTCCCACATGGAAGAATTGGATAATAATAAAAATAGACTATAGAAGAGATAGAGTAATCAAAAAAAATTAAGCATATGTTAATATCAGCAAAATTTATAGTGGCCTGTTCTTAAGGGAATCAAAGGATAGATGATAAACACCATCAAATTATATTTGCTCCAAAATTTATATCCTTAACTGTATTGTAAGTCTGTTAGGCCGAAGCTGGGTGGAATAGGAGGTGGAGTCCAGAGTTCTGGGCCCTTTAAGACTGATGTTCACAGGAGACAGTCATAAGATTGAACTAGTGAAGAGGGCAATTACTGATCAAATACTCTGCTGGAGGATGAGGGTATGCCTCAGAATAGCAGGGCAGCTTTAATCATGACTAAAAATGGTCTTACATTTCTGCACCCATGTTGTACTAATGAATTGTGGTCATGCCTGATCTAGGCATCAAAGCCTTTTAGAAAAATTTACTTCCTTAACTTCACTTTATAGCTAGATGCTGAACTTCACCTGCAGGCCCTCAAAGGAAAAATGGCAAAGAGAACATAATGGTTAAGTAGTGAATGGATTATGGGAGAAATTTATTCATTCTCCCATGTATCCATCCATCCATCCATCCATCCAAACATTTATGCACCAAATGTGGTTTGACTAATTGTTCAGGGCAAGTCTCTGTTCCATGTGCCATGAACTATATACAAATTTTATTCTCAGGGAGCTTAAGGTTGAGTAGAAGAGTTACAAAATGTGTCTAATACCTAATAGAAAGTGATATGTGCCTTAAGAGAGCTATCACAAGGACCTAAGGGTATAGAAATGTCAGTGCCTGTCCTGTATTTTGTGCCCTCTTATATTGGAAGATATTCACCAAACAGTATCATAGCATTATCTAAAATCTACCCAAGGTTGGGAATTTATTGTAAAGATAAAATAAACTAGAGGACATATATATTTATGTGTGTGTGTTCTTTGTGGCATTTTCGAACATAGAGTAGATACATCTGTATCACTGGGGTATTGTAAGTGAAAAGAAAGGAAGGTTGTTGCCTGATTTCCTGAGTCAGTATCCATCTAACCAACAGAACAGAAGAAGATCTTGAGATCTAAGGAGTCACTTACCTCTTAGCTGCATATTGGATTAGAATTTGTAGGGGATCAAAATATGCCATCCCAAAATATATCACTTTGGTATAAGGATTATTTTGAGCTGAAGGCATTTGAGATTCAACATATGCAGAGAGAAGCCTTCTTGGAGTCTCCCTAATATCTGATTAAAAGCATAAACTTCTGAGAAAAAAGTACAACCATAAGTCTTCTCTCTTAGGGAAGTTTATGGCTTTGAAGATGGAAAGTGACCCCCAGAGGGACATGCACAAACAAACAGTACTCCATTAGTTTCTCCCCATATATTTGCCTTCCCACAGTTTGCCACCCTCAAAAGCCTAAAACCCTTTTCCTTTGTCTTGTTACTTTTCTACAAATTTATTGTTCTTTGTTAAGATGCTTCATAAGCCCAAGTTCAACCCTTAGGGTTACTTATCATGGAGTTTTTCCTGTGAGTTTGTGTGCTACATATGTTAATAAACTCTGTTTTTCTCTTTTTAATCTATCTTTTGTCAGTCTAATTCCCAGAGCCCCAGTTGGAGAATTAAAGAAGGTCACGGAAAAAGTTTCTTTTTTCTTCCGTACAGAATATTCTTTGAATGCCTTTTTATTTAAAGCAGAAGTGGCAATTCAAATACTTGTAGAGACAGACAGGTGATTTAAAGGAGCAAAGCAGGATAGATTATATTTTATATAAATAAATTTGTTTTGTATATTGAATACATAGCAATAGTCTTCATTTTAGCAAAAAAATGCTCTCCATTTTTTTCTTGAAATATGTTGTCTATGTCATTTGTTTTCCTTCTTTTGTTGAGTACAAATAGGAGGAATCGTGCACTTTCTTTACTGGCAGAAAACAGTAGTTCAACTGTAAAAATAAACAGTCCCTGATGACTGCCTGCAGGAGAGGAGTACAGGAAGCAATAGAGAGTGGTTTGGAATGTGACTACCTAGAGAGTGCATATCCCAATGAATGGTGACAGCTTCCAGTCCACTCTTGTCGATCATGCCCATAGGAGAATATGGAACCAGTATTACCTGATTTTCTGTTTTTTTTTTTCATAAAAAAGGTAGACATTAGGATTTTATGTGAAATATTCCACTTTTCAAATATTAGTCTTTTTTTTTTTTTTAAAGACGTACGTATGACACTGCGTGGGCCACATAGAACATGGCTACAGGCCTCCAGTTTCTATCTTTTGATTTAAATAATTTATAAACTTTATGTTGTCTACTCCAGCCTTCACTGCCAAGCATAGATTCTAATGTTTTGAATCAAGGGTGAGAACAAAAGTCAGCTCCTTGTTAGAGGTAAGGAATGAATGTGAAGGAAAGAAAGTTAGTGATGAAAAAAGGCAAAGAGAAAAAAATATCAGATACTTTTGTCAATCTCTTTAACAAATAAATATTTCCTGTTCTGTCTCTTTTTCCTGTGGAGCACCCAATGTCTAAGGGTGGTATTTACTGTTTTTGAACAATGAATTGAGACACATGATCTGACAGCAAGACATAGCATTTGAATGTGAGAATGTCCAGGACAATATGAGATACATGACAGACATCCTGGTAAAAAAGCAAATGAAATGTCTCTTAAGGACTCACCATCTTTCCTTCTTTCCTGGTGACATCCCCTGACATCCCCTAGTCTTTTGTGGTTTTGCTTTTTTAATACCTCAGTGACTAAAACCCCTGGCAGAGGCCTGCCTTCTAGTAAATTGTAAATACAGTTGACCTTTGAACAACGTGGGGTTTATGGGCACAGTTGAAAATCTATGTATAACTTTTGACCTCTCAAAAACTTAACTAGGCATACAGAGGCTCCAGTGCTTTGGCCCTTCTTAATACTGAAGAGCCTGGCTGACCCTACCCTGGCCTGCAATAGTCCCCTGTTAACAGTGGAGAGAAAAGTCAGTGCTTAGTATGCAGGCCACCTTCAAAGTGCTTCTTGTGTTAGCTGCAGGGAGGAGGGTAAGTGCAAGGGAAGCACTGACAAATTTGAATTAAGTGCCTTCTTAGAGAAGGTTTAGATTGATTTGACTTTGGGGTTGTTTAGGGTGGGATGGCTACTGGAGACCAAGCTGAGGCAGAGCCTTGCTAGAGTGCTACAAAGGGAGGGAGACTAGAAGACAGCAACAGTGTCATGGAAAAATCTGTTCTTAGCTCAAACTTAAAAGTGTTTGGGGGCCAGGGTAGTCTGTGTGAGTCCAGGAGTGGTGGCTTCCTGGAGGAACAGTAGTGTGTGCCCTTCTCAAAGATACTAAAAAATCAAAATTATTTTAGATCTGCGCTGATCTCAAAACATGTGCTGAATTAAGCCCACCAGTCAGAGTCCTGGTCTAGACCCACTTTAAGGGTCCTAGCTCTGACCTTTTACTATTTAGTAGTACTTCTAAAACCAAAAAAAAGTATGTCAAGTGGGTGTGTGCCCAGATGGCATCTAGAAATAAATGCTTGTTGTTCTCAGAGAAGACTGAGGAAGAACCAGAGAGTGGACAGGCATCCACTTCTTTTCCCACGCATGGTTTTCTTACCCTTTTGCCTAGGCCCTATGGTCTTGATGACTCTTTGTCTAAAATAATACTTGTAAAGGTAGCCCTAAATCCAATCATATTTAAAGCTTTAACAGTAATTGTTCACATCAATGCATTAATGCCCCTCCACCCGCCAACAAGCCAGGTGGGTCTTGTTAGGTAGGATTTGGATTTGTTGACAATCCCAGCTTTGACTTCTCAAGTCCTGAAGAGTAGTCTTGCATTAGAATGGGATGTGAGGCAACGATGTTTCTTGGACTTTGAATTCTTATTCATGTCTGTTGAAATTCAGAATGTGGAGCAAGGTCCATTTGTTAAATGGAGCTTTCCCTGACTACTTATTCCCTTACTTCTAGTCCTTACATGCTGGTGGTATTTGTTGATTGTTTCAGAATATGTGCATCCACTGAGTTGCTTGGCTACTAATGTTGGCTTTATACTACTAATGTTGACACTCATAGAATGTCAGAGCTAGAAGGAGCATTGGAGGGGATCCTGTCTACCTAAGTGCTCATTTTACAGATGAGGAAACAGGCCCAGAGAGGGAAGTGACACAATGATTTAGTGGCAGAGCTAGTAGAAGAACTCAAGGCCTGAGTAAAGACCAGGGCTCTTCATCTTTATTATTTCCTAAATGTGTTATAGCTCCATGGATCAACTATGGAGCTCGGTCTCCTCTCATTCATGACCTTTTGACTTTCCTTCTTCAGAAGCTAATAAGTATTAAGTAAAATCCAACATAAATGATAGAAACAGCAGAAAATGTTGTTATTGAAAATTATGCTCCAAGCTTATCATATCTAATAGGGGTTCTCAAAGTGAGTAATCAGTGGGAGTACTTAAGATGTACATACATTTTGCAAGCATCTCTGTCCATAATTGCTATTAGTAGTTTTTAGTTTGCTAGCATAGCAACAGTTTTAAAAAATCTCATGCTTAAAAAATAAAATCATTTAAAAAAATCTTAGTACTGAGTATGAAGTAGGTGCTCAATAAAAATGTATAGAAAAATAAATACTTCAGTGCAATTGTTGATTTTTCTGTTCTGTCCATTGCCCCAGGCCTCTTAGGAGAAGATGCTATTCTGTCCACAGGAAATGTGATGCTGTTTCCTCGTGTCCAGTAAAAACAAAGGGCTCCAACTATGCCATCTTTTCTGATGGCATCTTTTTAGTATATAGGAAGGTTTACAAAATCCTACCAGCAAAATATTCCAGGCCAATGTTAAATGGTAGCATTACTGTAAGGAGCCTACCTAAGTAAGCAGGCCTTATACTTTTAGGCTATTTTTATGACATCTCTTTATTTCTCAGCTCCATTGCTCCTCCCATGGTACAGATCACCTGGATACAGTGGCATTCTCTGGGACAACTGGGTCACATCATCACATCCCAATCTGAGGAATATGGAACTAGAGCGTTGTATCCATTCCCTGATATAAGTCATTATTCTTAGCCTGGGGAGGATGTGGTCTCTGAATTCAATAAATTTATGGCAATTATTTTAATAAAATTCTTTAAAAAATCATATTTATATTTTCTTTTAAACAAAGCTGTGATGGAGGGTCAATATGTAAGATTTGGATTTGTTCCAGTTAAAGCAGGTATCTGGGGATTCAGAGCTTTTCCCCCTTAGGTCCCCTCTCCTTCTCCTTGTAAGGAGGAACTGGGGATTCTGAAAGTAGTTTGAAAATCATTAAACTAGGGTGAAACTATTCTTCATTCAGATCTGGTATCTTTCATTTATTGAACATTTATTCACTTAACAAACATTTGTTGAGTGACTACTGTGTGCCAATTGCTGTTCTGACATGGCTGATATTGCAGTGAATAAAACAGATAACATTTTCTGCCCTCATGGAATGAACATTCTAGTGGAGTAACCAACCAATTAACATGATAAATAACTAAAATGTATCATTTGTTAGCTACCAATAGTCCTAAGAAGAACTGTAAAACAGGGAAGGGGGATTAGGGGTGTTAGAGGTGTTTTGCATTTTAAACAGTGTGGCTAGGGAAGACCTCCATAAGAAGATGAGTTTTGAGCAAGGACCTGAAGGAAATAAGGAAGGTAGTCCTGTTTAGATCTGGTGGAAAAGCCTTCCAGGTGGAGGCAAGAGAAAAAGCAAAGCCCTGAGGTTGGAGAGTGCTTGGTATGTTCAAGGAATAGCCAGGATTTCACTGTGAGTGAAATGAAAAGTCGTTGGAGGGTTTGAATAGATTCTGTTAAGTTCCAACAATATCACCCTGGCTTCTGGGTGGAGGATAGGTTGAGAGTGGGCCAGGGCAGAATAAGGAAACCTGGTAGGAAGCTTTTGTGGAAATCCAGGAGAAAAATGGGGGTGACTTGGGACAGAATGGTGGCAATGGGGTGGTAAGTAGTGGTCAGACTCTGGTGATAAGGCCAATGGGATTTGCTTTGGACCAGAGGTGTGAGAAAAAAGAGAAGAGCCAAAAATGTCACTAAGGTTTTTGATTTGAACAATTGGAAAATTGCATTATTATTAACTGAGACTGGGAATCTGAAGGGGAAGCAGGTTTTGTGCCTAGGGTTAGGTTGTGGGGTGGTGGAAAGAATATCAGTGCTCATTTAGACATGTTAAATTTGAGAGGTCCATTATACATCTAGGTAAAGATGTCTGTTAGGTAGTTGGACATATGGATCTTAAATTAAGGTAAAGTTAAGACTGGAGATTCACATTTTCTCATATCTCTTTAATAAAGATGTGGTGTATCAGAAATACATCAGTAAATTGTCTTTCTATAAGTGGCACACACCTAGAGGTTTCATGACTTCCAGTCCCAGCCACTTGAGGCCATATTCCAGTTGGCATGAATACAGACAATCCCTTGCTCTCACCCTTAATCATATTGGTTAGATAAACATGTACACACTTTCTTTTGAGGACCCCAAGAGATGGTTTGTGAAGCTCAAAAACACAGTTTTGTGGAAATAAATTTCATAATCTCTGGATCCAGAGCATTGCCTTTCAATTGTAATGGCCTGCTTAGCGGATCACAAAAACTTTGGAATAAAGCAAATAAAACTCGTTTAGCCACTAAGGCTGTCATTCCAGAACTCAGGGCAGATCACAAAGCTGGCATTATCCCACAGTCTGATTGACTTTATCAAGAGGAAATCCTCTTCAAAGGAATGTCAAGGGCGGCCTTGAAGGGAAAATAAGTCGAAAATGCAACAGGCTGCCCCGGGAGGAGGGGAGACAGATTGGCTTTGCCTAGATCACAGAAGGAATGATTTTTTTTTCAACTCGGGTGCACAAGAGCTTCAATTTCATATAGTATCAGAGGGCTGAGCCATCTCCCTCTAGCCCAGTAGCTGCATGCTGGAGCTCAGCCCCAGGTCCAAAGCATGGGAACTGGAGCAGGGTCACTAGTAACTCAGCATTGACAAATACAATAAACTTTAGCTGTCTGTGTTAGAGCATAGGAGGCAGAGGGAAAAGGAGGAGGTCCTGATAGGAGGGTGAAGTAAATGAAGGAGTACAGGAAAAAGTATTGGGAGTTCTAGGAGGAGAACTGAGGGTGCATTAGAGAAGCTTTGAGGAGTAGGTGGCATTTGAATGATAAGTAGGATTTGGCTAGACAGAAATTGGGAAAAGGACAATCCCAGCAAAGTAACTGGTATAAACAAAGGCAGATGTCTTCAAAGAACAGTAAATTAAAGTGGGCAGAGTTAAAGTAAGGGAAAGAGGGCATGAAAAGGGAGGCAATGCAGTGTTGCAGTTAAGTACATAATCTCTAGAGTCAAATAAGCAGTTTGAAGCCCAACACTGCAATTTACTTTGTGACCTTGGGCTAGTTACTCAACCTGTTTTATCCTCTGGTTTCTCAATATAAAATGGAAATAATAAAATTATGCATAATAGGACTTATGTGAGTATTAAACAAGATAATCTTTTTAAGTGCTTGGCACAATTCTCCATCACCTATCAGTTCTACTATGAAAGGTAAAAGACTAAGAGAAAGTACACTAAAGTATTTATAGTAGTTATTCTTGGGTTGAGAGATTGTGGGTAATTTTCTCTATTTCATTATTTTCTGAATTTAGCAGGCTTTCTTTTACGAACTTTCTAACATAATAATCAGGAAAATATAAGTTTTCTTTCCTTTTAAGCATGCGTGAAAGGTAGTAGAGGACAATAAAATTAGAAAGATAGGTTGCGGTAACATCACCAAGTACTCTCTTTTATGACAAGGGTTTCGAACTGTGTTTCATGAATTCAGAGATTCTATACAAGTGTTTCAAAGGTTCCATAGATATTGAATTTAATTTTCTACTTTAAAAATATATGCTGAAATATATATTTTACATGTTAAAATATGTAATACATAAAAATTAACATATCATAGACATTAAAATAATTTATGAACCACTTGACTTATTTTTGTGCAGAACTTATAGTAAAGCTACTTTTACCTTCTTGTGCAAATAAGGTATCTTGCAAGATGAACTGTTGAAACTGTTAACATTTACAACTACTTATCTATGTAAGAATTATTTTTCTCAATATTGTGCAACCAAAATTTTTTAAAAAATGAATTGAATGTCAATATAAGAATGTAGCTCCCTTAACCTTAATTTCAGACTTTTGTGTTTATCTGGAGAGCTTTATTTTTCCCTATTGATTTATTTTATGATATATCAATGTAATTGTTTTTAACTTACAAAATACATTTATATTAATAAAAATGTTATTTTTATCTGTTTTATAAACTGGGATCTGTGTCAGATTTTGTCTAGGAAAGCTCTTATCTGTTATGGAAAAATAAAAAGTCTGAAAACAATATTTTATAGGAATGAGGAGTCTATTAAAGTTTTGGGGTAGGGAAGAATAAATCTTAGGTCTGTACAGTTTATTTGGCAACAACGTGAGAGGTGGATTGAAGGGTGGTTGGTAGAGACTCAAATCTGGGAGACCAATTGGAAGGCCACTTTAGAAGTATAGCTGGGAGTGAATATGGTCAAACTAAAGGATAGGGCAGTAGACATGGGGAGGAGAAGATGGATGAGAGAAATACTGGATGTGGGATTGACATGACTTGACAGGACATGATGACTGATAAGGCATGAGAGAGGAGAGTCAAATATGGCACAGTGAAGTTTAAAACACATGCCCTCTAGACAATGGCAATGCTGTACTCTAAGATCATAGACAGAGGAAGAGGAGCGTATTTGGAGAGTAGGGGCAGGAGATGATTTCAGTTTGGGGTACATCGAGTTTTAGGTGTCTGGGCAGAAAAGCAAGCGAGACATCTACTCAGTAGTTGGAAATAAGGGTCTAGAGCTCAGCAGATTGTTCTGAGATGGAGATTTGGAAGTGATCAATTTAGAATAGATATGAAGTCTCCAATTCCTACTGTAAACTGACTAAAAGCATAATTGGATTATGTGTTTTATAATTTGTGCCAATACTCTCCATATCAAAAGGCATCATGATAGCAATTTAAGTTTTCTTTGTTTCACCTTAAATGGTGTAACAGTTTCTTTCAGTTTGTGGTAGATAGTGCTAGATAGTATTTCACTGAGTAGTGTTTTCCCAGCTTAAATTATAGAGTGCTTACGCAGAACCTAGGTAGACCTTGGAAGACCCATGTCAGAACATGGACCCGGCTTGACCTTGTGAAGTTTGGTAGTTCTCAGAGAATCACAGTTGAAGGTAATATAGCTATATCTCAAATCTGCCACTGACTACAGAAGGATCATGTTTTAGTACTAGGAATATTTATCTAAATGCCAGAATGATGCTAATTATAGACATAATGCAAAAACCCCAACGTTACTAAAAAAACTAATTATTTAGAAAACAAAGACCTGTTACTTAGCATATTATGATATGTTTATGATTTGGAATCTGAAAAATAATAGAATTTTAGAACTCAAATGGCTTATAGAGTTCTTCCAGCTCAACTGGATAATTTGACATTTAACCCAAAGTCATACTTGGTAGCAGAGTTCAGAACTCAGGTCAGTCCAGTGTGCTTCTCATGGCATCACATTTCATTTGTTTCCATTCCTTTATTTGTGAACTAATTAAAATGGGGTTTGAGGAACAAAAAGGAAATCAACCTTGTCCATAAAAGGAATATATGTATCATGCAGTGCTTGACCTGTGGTGAGATGAGAAAGCTGCAATCATTCTACAGTCTCTTACTTTTGTGGATCAGCTACTTCCTTAATTCTCCTTGGATGTATTTGCATATATAGAATGCAATTGCAGAGTGTAGATAATAAAATGATAATGGAAATCTGTAAGGAATTATCTATGGCAGAAAGTCAAAGTGCTAAAAGTTTAGGGGCATGTGATGGGAAGGTTGTAGTCACAGTTTGTGTGGAAAATAAGCAGTGTGGCTGTCCTCCTTCTTTCTTCCTAGACTCTTACTAACTCATTTATAACATACTGGAAATGGTACCTTTTTCAGAATGGTGAATAGAACTCATGAGAAACTTAAGTCAAGAGGTTGGCTTTTTATAAAAGTAGCAAGAATGCAATTTTGTGTCAAAAAGAGTACTAATTGAAAGAGTGGCTTTTACTAACAACGTCGCTGAGTTAGAAGCAATCAAATAGTATTCTTACATGATTAAAATATTTAGTGTAATTATAGTTACTTTTTCAAACAGTATCTCTCAACCTTCCTCTTATTCACAATCCTAAATTGTTCAATTCTGAGGCTTTATGATCTAAAGAGGTTAAAATAGCTTAAATGGGAGTTTAGAATTGTGCTATTTAATCTTTTTAACATTTTTTTCTGATTTTAAAAACAACATATAATCATTGTAGGACACTTTTAAAAGACATATAAAAGTACAAAAAAGAAAATAGAACTCACTTTTATGCCCACCCCTTTTTGTGGTAGCTGTTTTTAATGATGAAATTCACATATAAGGGTGATTACTTTTAAAAAAGTAAACATAAAAATTTATGAAGTAAGATTGTGGGCTAAATTCACAAAGTATGATTCTTATTTGTACTTTAGGAGTTCACATGCCATCCGTCCCAGGCAGACAGGAAGGAAGCAAAGTAGCACAGTGGCCAGCAAGAGAGTTGCAGGTCAGCATTGTAATCTTTAGGAACTGACAGCTTATAGGACACACTGTCATTGTTGAGGTCACTGTGGTGGCAGAGCAAGCTGTTACTTTTCTTCACTATTTCTGTCCTCTCATCTTACCTTTTAGTCAATTGACATCAGTTGACATTTATTTGTTAAGCAGAGCTGAGCTAGGCCATAGATGAAGAAGCCATCAAAATAGGACAGTTTCCCTGCCTTTATGGAGATTAAAGACTAGTGGCGGTGATAAGCATTGAATAATTATGCCAATAAAGGGCGTTATAACCAAGATGACTCTCTTGTGGTTTCCTTTCTGAACACTCCTTTGTATGTAATTAAAATACTGAGAGATATTTGTTACCTATATAATTTGTTATATATAGTATAGTCCTAATGTACACAATACATTTATATGCACTATATGTATAAATACATATGATGCATATATAATGTTCTATGCACAAACCACCAATATTGTACTTTATGGGAGATTTTTTCCATCTTTTTGAGAACTTTTTACTCTCTTATTTATGGAAGATTAAATGATTTTTAATGGCAATTTTAACTGCTATTTCCCCCTCATATGCTGATTTTAGAAACTAATCCCTGAGCAAGCTGGAGCTTCACTGTGATAAAGATTGTGAGGAAAGAACATGAGGTGCTAAGAGACAAGAAAACCAAAGACCCTATTTAGATTAAGAAAACAGCCAAAGCTTACTACTACTCTTTGTCAATGCCTTGATAGATTCTCAGAGACCCTAAATGGGTCTTTACCAAGATCAAGAACAATTGTCTTAAAATATAGCTCCAAGGCAGCAATTCAGCTTTGCAGGAAAAAAAGGTAGGAATGGGAAATTTAAGATGTATCTCAGGCATTGGCTCAGACCTAGTTCAGATATGTTCAACTCCACTCTTCTTACAGAGCTGCTCTTTGTTACATGTCTGATTTATTCTACATGAATAATTCCCATTCTTATGTTTAGATGCAACAATCCAGCATTCATTGTCATGATAAAATAGAAAGCGACAGGCATTGCTTCTTCACAGCAATTAGCCCTTTGTCTATTTTCTAATTTCTTGAGCATATATGGCCAAAATAGGCCAGATAAGCCAGACAGTAATACAGAAGAGAGTGCCTCACACATTTAATGGGAGCAAGTTGTTTTGGCATGTAAGGCATGATCAAGGATGCTGTATTTCAGAGAGTTTTTTTTTTTATTTTAGATTTAACCTTTTCTCATATGTAAGAAACATCTGCTAAGAATGTCCTTTTTTATATAGCTAAAATAACAAGTTTTTTGGGCGTTCCTTTTCTCTTCTGATACTTGCCATTTGAGGGACTGTTTATCAACCACATCTGTTTTGACCTCATACAATTATTTAAGATGATGTATAGAGCAGCCTTTTATAAACTAATAGTGTTTTAGGAAGATGAGGCATTATTACATTTCATTTTACATATACTTATTGAGGGACTACTCTCTGTCACGCACTTCTAGGTGCTGGGAAAAATTCAGAGAACAAGGCAGGCAAAGTGCTAGTTCAGGTATGCATGGAGATTACATTCCAGAGGGGGTGACAGCAAGAATATGGGATAACTTTTGGAGACCTTGCTCCGGTATCTAAATAATTTGTCTTTCAAACACCTTTCAAATATAATTTTCCTCAATAAGTGTTTTCTGGTTCCCCCTTCCACCCTTTACACGATGATGCATGCATATCTCCGTTACAGCACTTATCTCATTATAGCATGATAGGTCCTGGTTTACCTACATATCTTCTCTGTTATATTGTGAGCTCCTCAAAGGCAATGTCCCATTATCTCCTTGATATCTATAATGCCTGCCTTGCACATAGTATGTACTTAATGTTTGTAGTAATGGATCAATTAATGCATGGTGATTAATCCTGACCCTGAAACCATAGACTCTCAGTCTAGAACCATAAAACAGGAAGTGATATCTAAGATCATATAGTCTAGCCCCCTTTACATATGAGGAACTTGAGCCCCACTAATTATGTGACTGGGCAGAACAAATCATCACTCTGCGTCTCACCATGCCCAACTTTAACCTGGAAATAAGAGAATTTTAGAGTGAAACAAAGTTCACAAAGGTCCCCTTTTCCAAATACTTCATTTGAAAGGTGAATAAATTGAGACCCAGAAAGATTAAGCAACTTATCTAATATCCCTCAGCAAGTTAGTAGAAGAACCAAGAGCAGATCTCTGGCACCTATCATAATTCTCTTTTCACAATCTCATGATTTTTTTTCTCCTTATGAACCTTAATACTATCACAAGATTGCTATAAAGTTGCAGGGAAAGAATAGATACTGATACTGTGGTCGGAGAGTAAATTAGTGTTACCACTTTGGAAAACACTTTGGCATTATTTTGTAAAGATGCACATCTGCTATGACCTAGGAGTTCAACTTCTAGGACTATATCCTAGAATTCTTGCACATATGCATAAAGAGACATATACAAGAATATTCAAGAAGCTTGGCTAATAATAGTAAAAAACAAAACAAAACAAGAAACACCCCCAATGTCCACTGACAGAATGGATAAAGAAATTGAGGTATATATATATAAATTGGAATATGATATAGCAACGAAAACAAATCTCATAAATATAATGTTAAATGAAAAAAAAAAACAAGTCTAGAGGACAACAAAGAGTTAAAATCATCTATAGAAAATTCACTTATGAGCAAAGCTAAGCAATATATGTGGTAAAAAAATAAATAGTGTAACATCAGTATTTGGCTTAAACCAAATATCATCATTATAGAATTAACTTGTGAGATACAAGAACAAATCCGAAACTTCATTTTTAAAATTAATTTCTGCTACATTCCAATTAGTTAAGTTTTATATTCAATTTTTTTTTTTAGTTTTACATTCAGAATAGTAAAAAATATTTTTTAAATGCTGTCAACTGAAAAATTGCTTCTGTGGACATCGAACTTCATGTTTATAAAACTGAACAGATGCTCCCTGTCAACTGAGGTCAGTGCAGCAGAGACGAGATATTTTTAGGGTACTTCAATTTTATTTAGTATTTTCTTTATTATAGTCTTTACATTTTCTTTTATGTAGGAGATTGAATATGCTTTGTTGTGGATATGGTTATAAGTGATTTGAGTTTTTCTTCTTCTTGTGAAATTTTAAGGTGACAAAGTTGATAATCCATTTTCAATTCATCCTCACAAAATGTATTCTCAAATAAAACTATTCCTTGAAAGATTTATAGCCTAAGGTGAATTCAATACCTGAAAATTAACTTCAGTCCTTAAAGATGATTTTGTTTCATGTTAGAAATATAAGTACTCCAATAATTTTTAAAAAAATATATTAGAATATAATCCAATCTATCCTATTTGACCTCTATTTATTATTTAATTTCTATAACCTTTATTAGCTCAAAATGTATATAATTTTCTTTATAGACTTCTCTAGTGAACACACTCTTTGTAAATATTTATATTCTCAGTCTATTTCCCTGTTTAACTATTTGACGTTTATAATCATGCGTGTATATAAACTTAACAGCACATTTATATAAATGCAGCATTTTACTCTTCCAATAATGAGAAATTTTTAGTCCACAGATCATCTAGAAAGCTTACCTATATTTGAAACTAAATATTTTGATACTCATGATAATTATAAATGTTGTGCTTTCGTCATGTACAAGTTCAGAAAGACCAAATGATGTTGGTGTAGGCATTTCTATTCAGCTTTCCAAAGACCTAGACTAAAACTAAAACCAAATAACAGATTTGGCCTGAATACAGAGAGCAAACCAGACTTCCAGCATCTCTTTGATGGACAGTACTTTCACGTGTTGTGAATATGCTTTCTAATTTACATATACATTACAAAGATTTCTTTGAAGATATGTAATATTTAATAATTAAAAATTACAATGATCTAGAGGTATTTTGAAAAAGAGTATTATTCAAAAACAATTCAAGTTGTAGCCTGTGTCTGCTCTTTCCATTTTCTTCTTCATATGTCTCAGCCAGTTTTTTGTAAGGGGCTCCATCTACCGTGACTTCACAAATTCAAAACTCAAGTGCTGCCGGGACCAGCTAGTGAGCCCTGGTAGCAGGTACCCCACATAGCAGAATATACACTCAGGCTGTGTTCTGGGTAGGACTTGGCCAGTGTTTTGTTATATATACCATCTAACCCCCCAGTAGACATAAAGATAGGCATATGGATGTTAATAGACCTCCTTTGCTAAAAATTATTGCTGAGAAGATTTAATGAGCTAAGTATATTGACATTTAATAGCATAAATACCTTTCATATTTATAG
Source organism: Eonycteris spelaea (assembly GCA_003508835.1). Lineage (NCBI taxonomy): Eukaryota > Metazoa > Chordata > Mammalia > Chiroptera > Pteropodidae > Eonycteris > Eonycteris spelaea. The sequence goes on from PUFA01000769.1 coordinate 42,291, forward strand.
TGAACTCCCTGGCATTAAAATAAAATTTATGCATGAACTGGTTGATTGCCTTTGGGAAAAGTATTAATGTCTACCTGCTCAGGTTTATGAACCCAAAGACATAAAAAAATAAGAATCAACTCTGCAAAGCAGCCAAGAACATAGCACATAATGATCCTTTTCTTTCTTTTCTGTTTTGTTTTTGTGTTGGGGGCTCATAACAAGAGAAGTTCTTCTTAGTGGGAGAGCAACTGATTTTTCAACTAACAAGTAATGAGTGAGACTGTTTTTGAAAATTTGTAATGGCCTTAGAACTTAAACATACCAAACTAGCAATAGGAAGGTGATACTGTGAATATTTTATTGGTAATATTAGAAGAAGTAGAAGTAGAAATATTATTAGTAGGATTATTAGAACAATGAGGGAAAGGCAACTGTCTGTTTACAAAGATCGTAGAGTAAAATGGATGTTGGACTCTAATGATACTGCTACTGAGTCCTGACTCTGTCACTTAACCAACTGTGGGAACTAAGACAAATTGCTTAACATCTCCGAGCCTTCATGTTTACTTCTATAACCTGGAAGTTTGAATGGGGCCTATCTCATAGTGTTTTTACAAGGATTGAATGAGATAATGCCTGTGAAATACTTAGCACATTATCTGGTACAAATGTACTCAATAAACATTATAAATGACATTTTGTTATTATAGAGGCTAAATTATTATCTATTATCTGTAAACTATTTATGGCTCTCTTATGATATTTATTGCTGTCTATCTTACATCAGTGTTATTTACATTAAAGCTAATCTACTAAACTAAGCTCCTTGGGGAGAAAATGCTTGTCTGATTCATAGACTATAGGGTCTAGCACAGTGAAGCAGCACTAAGTTATAATAGAAGATCAGGATAAACTGGTAGCTATCAATTATTTTGACCATGGCTCAAAACAAGATAGAGACTTTATATTATATACACACATAATTTAATTTAGAAAGTTTACGGGACAAAACTTACTATACGAAATGCAATCTGATATTTTATTTTCTGTTCTGTTTCATTCCATTAAAAAAGTAGACTCATCTTGACCCATTAAATTTGTATCAAAATGCACTGATGGGTCTCAACATGTGATTTGAAAATCTCCAGGCTAGACCATGAAGCAGCTCTGAATCTCCCTTCCACCTTCATGCCGAAGTTGAGGGTGTAGTTAGTGGGAAGCTAACAGAAATGCTGGGCAAGGGCCAAATGGCAACTGCTTTCAGGACAGTTAGGGGCCAAGTCTAAATATCAGAGAGGAGAAAGATCAAGAAATACTAGGGATGGGGAGGAGAGGGCTTTGACTTGGAATGCTGAGTTTTGAAGATGAAAGTATCTAGTACAGAGCTGGATCTTTCCAGCAGTACTATTCACAGAGAAAGGAAAAAATAAGAACAGAGATCGATTCCCTAGAAATGAGTCTGGCACAACAGAAGGCTAGGTGTGCATCATTCTCTCTCTCCAAGAGCTGTCCTTTTCCCCAGATTTTTCCTTCCCTTTCAAAAATAGCTTCTGAGTGTTTTTTTTTTAAACCTGGAAAGTGAGACTATAAAGTGTGTATGTGTTATCTCTTCTCTCTCTCTCTCTCTCTCTCCCTCCCTCCGTCCCACCCAACACCCTTAACTTTAAAATTATGTTTAGTTGTCTTATCCTGACAACCATCTCACTTCTTCTTTTCTTCTTTTTTTTTTGCCATTAGTCTGAACTCCACTCTTTTTCTGTCTTATTTTCCTTTAAACACTATTTTGGTCTAAGAGCTTTTGCTTCTATAGCCTTATAACTGTTTCAAGGTCCAGACCATTATACAGTCTTATTGGCAGACTTATGATTTCAACTTTAAATTTCTTTTTGCTTCTATTTGATTCTTCTGTACAGATTAGCTTCATTCTTTCATTCATTTAGACTATCAATTTGTTGAGCCCTTATTATGTGCCAGACACATGCTATATGCTGCTGAAGTAGCAGTGAACAAAAACAGGTTCCCTAATGTCACCAAGCTCACAATCAGGCAGGGGAAGCAGAAAGGAATCTCATTTTCACACAAAGAAATAAAAAATGGCTGTTGTGATATATGATATAAAGAAGAGGTACATAACCATTTGAGAGCATTTATAAATCTTTGAACAGTCAGGAAAGTATTATTTGGGGCAGTGAGTTTTGAGTTGAGACTTGAAGGATGAGGAGAGGTTAGGAAACAAATGGGAACATTCCAGAACAAGGCCCCAGGGTGGGAGGGAACAGGTTGAATATAAGGGATTAAGAGAAGGCTAGTAGAGAAGCAGGTTCTAGATAGTACAGTAGGAAACTCGTTTGTGGCTTCATGCTGCAGAAATTCATGCATTACTTGTTTTAGTCTATGTTAGGGAATTTCGACTTTTATCTTAAGGGCAATGACAAGCCATTAATTCTGTACTACTTGTGTATAGTGTTGGTGGGTAGGATATGATCATAAGTGTAGAGAATGAATGGGTGGCTGGGTAAGTGTGAATGCAGATAAAATTTCAAGAGCTATCATTTCTGTTGAACTTACTGTGATAAGCACCATTGTAAGAGTTTTTATACATATCGTCATTGAATCCTCACAACAACCCTATAAAGTAGCTATGTTATATATCCAAAATCTGTGAGGACACTGAATCTTAGAGAAGTGAAGAGACTTGCCCAAGAACACACAGCTTGAATGCGGAAGAGCTGAGATTTTTATCCCAGGAGGCTGTTCAGTATTCAAGGCAAGAGGGGATAGTGTCTTGAGCCAGGCTAATGGTGATGGAGGGAAGTGAACAGATTAAAGAGAGATTTATCAGGTAAAATTGATAGTAATTAATGGTAATTTGGACATAGGGTAAAAGGAAATGTTAAGGAAAATGTCTAAATTTGTACAACTCAGTGCCTAGTGGTATATTCATTGAGCTAGGAAATATTGGAAGACAATAAAACAAGCTTGCAAGACACAAAGGAGTGGCTGGAGAGACAATAAAAAACCTGGAGACTGTATCATGGAAACCTAAGTGAGGGCAGGGAATGATATAATTCAACAAGTAGAGATGATTAATAGCATCAATTGCTGCTCAGAGCTTTTTGTTAAACTTGATTACTACAAGTTCTATTTAAATTGCCTTGATACCATAATTCTGAAAGGATCAGCCAAATTAGTCATATTCTCAAAGGTGTCAAACTCAAGATGTCCCTAGACTTGGATGTCTAGAGCTGCCTGACATTTTTTAATGTAATTGGCACAGGTGCTGCCTATTTCATTACCTTGTTGTTTTTCTTCCTTTACAGTCAGGGGCTAGTGGGCCTCCTACTTGCAGATTCAATCCCAACTAAACCCCTGGTCCAATTCTGATTTTAGACTGGAGGAAGTCAGGCAATTCTAGCCTAGGCTTTTAGGTTTCAGTATTGGGTCATCATTGTTGTCCTAACTTGTTTCTCATTTCTGAAAACTGGATTTTTGGGCTTTTTTTTCCCATGTATCTTTGTTCTTATCTTGGCCAGATGAAATAATGGCTAAAAATGCTTTCAAAATGATAGAGCTTAATATATATAAAGCATCTAGCATAGATGATGAGTACACAGTAGATTCTCAGTAAATAGTAACTATTGCTTCCTAGACATATTTTTGTTATTGCAGATCAAACAAATCAAGACACAAGGACTAGAGTCTAATTGTGGTATCTTTTTAAGAAGTGTCATATCTCTTTCCAGAATTCCTTATTGCCCTACTCTTGACAGGGTTCCACTCTCTCATATTTTCCACTTAAACTATTCTGTGCCTTTTTCTAACATGGTTCATAAAGTGGAGGGTAGAATATCCAAAAGGAGCATGGGTTCTGGAATCAGACAGAACTAGGGTTTAAATTCTGACTGTGTGACTTTAGGCAAGGTATTTAAACTTTCTCCAGTTTACTCTTCTGCAAAATTATGAATACCTTCTACCCCTTGGGGAATTGAATTAAGTGAAATACATAGAAAGCATCTGGTAATGCATTGGTATTCACTATATATAAGCCTCTCTTTTTTCTCCTTTCATTCTTCCATGTGACACATCGTAGTTGTTCTGAGGCTATCAGGCTTCTGAAGCTGTTCTCATTTTACCATCATATAAAAGTTCCATGGATTACCAATGGTGCACTCTAAACTTTGATCTATTTTATTCCAGTGCATGCTAATGTGCTAAATTAACTTTCAGACCATCAGGATTGTGTGTAACAATTATTGCTTGACTAGCTCAGTTAATATTAACTGAGAACTTACTATGTGCAAGGTACCATAGGAATATTAATCCACTACATTCCTGACTCCTTACATTGGGCTGACTTATCTACCCTTCTTCTCAACATACCCTAGCAGACCTATGAAGCCAGCCCCAATTGCTAGCAGGCATTCTAAGCATTTTCTGTGGCTTCTCTTGTCCCTAATTAGTCCTGATTTCATTTTGCTTAATTTTGTCTTCCTGGTTCTGTCCTTTGACTGTGTACTCTGATTTTGATTATTCCCATCTCTGATCCCTCTAGGATTTGGTCTTTTCCCTAACTTTCTCCTTTGCATTTGGACTTTAGCTTGCTGGCGTACTTTCTGGCTTATTTCACCACTTTGATCCCTGAGTTTCCTATTGCCTCAGATGAGAATATATCTTTCTTCATCTATTTTTCCTGTTCAGTGGGTTCCTCATGCCTGCTCAAGTTGAATTCTGCCTAGCTAAGCCAGTCATGGTGACCCAAGGTGAGAGTGGGATGAAAGTAGGGGAGTAGTAACCACTAAAAATTATGCGATGTGATTTACTGCCTTCAGAGAGCTCACAATACATTTGGGGAAGATAGACATCAACACTACAAAAAAAAAAGCAAAGAATGAATGGTATCAAATAAATAGTTACATAAATACAATTTAATGTTAAAATTGTCATCTAGTATTTTTAAAAATATATATCAACTGAAAAAAATTATCTTTCAGAGGTTCTCAATTTACAAACTAAGCACTGTTGGGCAATCTGGTTTTATAATCTGGTTACAGATAATTAAAAATAATTTTATGATGAATATTTCTTATTTTGTCACTTAAAAATATTTTTGTAGCCCATCTTCCTGTTTAGATTACAATTTTAGAATATGTGATTCCAATACAAAGCAAGTCCCTTTGCAGTAGGGTTAAAATAATTGAGAGTTAGCAGGAATATCATGACTGTATTGTTTGTTAACAGTGTATATTTTTCCAGGTTTTGTTCTGGAAGATGTAGCTGAATCCACGCTCAAATCCAGATGTACTCAGTGCTATGAAATAGGATGTTTAGGAATCTGACCCTGTAGAACGGTCAGTAGGATTGTTCATATTACTATTGGATCGTTAACTTTTACTTTTTTCTTTTTCATTTACTGCCATAACCTGTGCAAGCTGGCACAGGCTGGTGGGGAAGTGGTGGAACCTGAAGAAAGACAGGAATAAATCAGAGAACTAAACGTCCTATATACTGGCTCCCAAGGGTAAGGAAAGTGAAAGAGAATGGGTGCTGGGAAAGAAAGCATTCCAAATAGTGTTGTGATACCATGGTTTATAATAAATATATATTTGGTTTTCCTCCCCTTTTCTGGCACAGAGCTCCTAAAATCTTTGAATTTCCAGTAATGAGAGCTACAAAAGTGTCTTTTGTTATGTTAATGAGGAAACCTAAGGATGGGGGCTACTTGCCTGGAGAACCAACCATATGATTAGAGGGTTGGAACTTTCAGCTCCACCCCTATCTTTCAAGGAAGGGAGAGGGCATGGAGATAGAATAAACCCCTATGGCCAATGATTTAATTATTTTTGTGCCCATGTGGTGAAGTCTACATAAAATTTCAAAAGATTGGGGTTCAGAGAGCTTCTGGGATGGTGGACATGTGGAAATTTGGAGAGTGGAGTGCCTGGAGGGGGCATTGATGCTCTATGCTCTATACATCTTTTCCATCTGGCTTGAATTACATCTTTTTTTATCATAAACTAGTAGTCTTAAGTAAGTAAAATGTTTCTTTGAGTTCTGTGAGCCACTCTAGCAAATTAATTGAACCCAAGGAGGGGTTTGTTTGAAACTCTGATCTATTATGGCTTGTTGGGAAGAGCACAGGTAACAAACTAGATTTGAGACTGGCAACTGAAGTCGTGAGGGTTTTGGTCTTGTAGGACTGAGCCCTGAAAATATGGAAACTGTTGCTTTGTCTGGTTTGATAGTGTCAGAATTAAGTTGAATTAAAGGACACACAATTGGTGTTGGAGAATTGCTTTTTGGTGTAAGGGAACCCTTCCCCCAATACACACACATTGAAATTGGGTGCAGAGCCCAAATTAATTGTTCAAAGTGATACAGTAAAATTTAGTCCTGAACAATCATTCATATGGTGATGTTTGGAGTAAGGCAGATAGTTGCTATTGGTTGGTTGAAGCAGCCCCAGTTCATGTGGTAAAGGAAGTGTTAGGGTTCTGGTCAAGTAAGTTGAGGTCCAAGGCAGGTACTGAACTTCAAAATGAGAAACTGGAGTGCAAAGCCAGAATCCAAGGCAGGAGGCCGTTTCTCAAGGCAGAGCAAACTCAGTGGGGATCAGAAGGATAATTAATTATGAGTATGCTCAGACTTCACTTCAAAGCTACCAATTTAAGAAGAGTGAGACTTTTCTCAACGACAAGTCCTCCAGGTCTCAAGCCCAGGGTAGCTGAACCTACTATTTATCCGGTTATTATATGCCTCTATTTGGATTTCCTTGGGGACTAGCAGGGTTGAACTGGAGATAAAAAGTTGCCTTAGTTTTAGAAGAGCTTCTATGTATAAAAATGATATTAATGTGCTACTTTCCAGGAATATCTCTATTGCTCAAAAAATATTCGTTGAGGGTTAGTTGTTGTGATGGTTAATTTTATATGTCAACTTGGTTGGACCTCAGTACCTAGATATTTGGTCAAACATTATTCTAGATGTTGTTGTGAAGGTATTTTTGTAGATGAGATTAACATTTAAACCAGTAGACTTTGAGTAAAGTAGATTAATTTTCATAATGTGGATGGGCTTCATCCAAACAGTTGTAGGCCTTAATAGTATGAAGATTGGCCTCACCCTGGAAAGGAGAAGCAGACTGACCTGAGCTTCCACATTATCTCATTTTTGGATCTCCAGCTCCAAAATCATGTGAGCCAATTCCTTAAATCAATCTCAATATTTATTTCAATCTCTCTCTCTCTCTCTCTCTCTCTCTCTCTCTCTCTCTCTCTCTCTTAATCCCCTCTGTTTGAATTTATTTTAGTTGTGAAAGTTCTTTCAAATGACTGGGAGGGGGATATACAACTGCGAATGGTGATCTCATGGTTGGATATGCCTGCCTTCTGGCTTTTTCTGCAGCATAATGCTATGTAGTTGATTTGAGTTGTGATTTCTCCTGGATCATACAGTATTTAGCTTGTTAGTTATCACAGGACAAATAAATATTAAAATTTCTGTATAGTATTTGTTTTAAAAAGCCCCTTTTGCCCATTACATCACAATATATTTATAAGCTTGAGAAATGGATTAATATGAGGTAACTTAAAATATGAGTAGTTCTATTGTGAATTTAGATCAGATACTCTTTTAGTAACTAAGCTGCTAAATGTTGAAACTCCTTTTTCCTTGAAGGCATTTAAATGTTAGTTTTGGTTGGACATCTTCCTGGTGGCTGGAAGGTAGTAACAATGGACATTCCTAAAGCTATTTTCTCAAGTTTCTTGTATTTTTTCTTTTCTTTGACTTTCTATTTGCTCTTTTCATCTGTTTAGGTTTTGATCAGTTGTTTTCCGAATATTCAATTCTCTTTAACATATTCAGTCAAAAATATAAATTTCTTTGTTAGAGAATACTACATTCATAAAAATTATTGTTTTATTGTGAAATTAGTCACTCAGTAAAACCCCTTTTCCGCTTCATCATATTATATTAATGGTGTTCTTATATGAAATACATAAATATCCAGCACCTAGAATAATGCTTGAGAGGAGACTCAAGAAATACTTCTTTAATAAACATAGTTAATTAAACCCAACCAAAACAGTAAAAATAATGGTAAACATACTGTGCAGAAAGAGTTCTTTATTAACAAATACCATTGTAAATCTCTTTTTGTCTCACTTGCTACTTTAAAACACATAAAAATTTGGTTTTGATGATTTAGTTCTTGAATAAAAAATGATAACAAAATTCTGAAAGGATATGTAAGAAATTAATTATAATGGTTATGTAGGATGGGAATACTAGGTGGATAGGACAGAAAGGGGAACTTTTAAACTGGATATTATTTGATAATTTTTTGGTTGTTAACTTTGTGAAATTATTCATTATTCAAAAATCAAATTAAAGAAAAAAGGAATTTGTCTGAATTAGATGGATTTACTTGTCTCTTTCTTAGAAAGAACCACTAAACTAATAGATATATCTCTTTGGAATGATGTTTCTGCCTCATAATTGTATTTGGATATATGTACAGATTTAACTCATGTCAGTAAATTGAGAATGTTTTTTTTTAAACTACTATTGATATTTTGTGTATCTATAATTTTAAACTGCTTTAAGCACCTTTGAAACTGAATCATTTTACAGAGTATAACTTAAAGTAGTTTAGATATGATAATGCACACATTTTTATGTACCTTTGAACTTATTAAAATGAGATTTTATTTATATAGCTTCCTCAGTTACTCATTTCTTCATAACAAAATACCCCCAAATTTAGCAACTTAAAACAACAATCTTTGATTTGCTCACTATCCCATGAGCTGGCAACTAGGCTGATCTTAGTTGGGATGGTCTGTCTACGCTTCACTTGGTGCCAGCAGGTCTTACTCCAATGGCTGGTGGTGGTTGACTAGCTTCAGCAGAGTCTATGGAAGTAAGTGGCCCAAGTGTCATTCACATTCCAGCAGGCTCAGCTGGACTTCTCCCCGTGGTTGCTGGGTTACACCAACAGCAAGTGGGAACAAGCTCCAATGCCTAAGTACTTTTCGGGCCTCTGCTTGTGACATGTTTGCTCTTGTCCCATTGACCAAAGCAAGTCACAAAGTCAATGTGGAAGACCAATTTGGGAACTCAGAGTCAATGTGTTACAGGACTAATGAAGGGCAATGGGTACAGGGAGGTATAATTCATTGCTGGTGAAGGGGGCATTACTATAAGAGTAGTTGTTATAATTTCTAAAAATATCTTTTGTTTTCTCAAAGCTTTGCATCAAATTTATACCCACCTTAGGACTTTTCACTTGCTATTCTCTCCCTGGAGTGATTTTCCTCAGATTTTGCTTGGATGGCTTCCTCTCATCATTTAAGGCTCAGTGCAAAGTTTGCTTCTTAAAACAGTCTTTCCTGACCACTCCTTCAGAAGTACCTCCTCTCATCCTAGATCACTCACCCTCCCAATTCTGTTATATTTTTCATAACACTTCTCATTACCTGGAATTATCTTATTCTGTTGTTTACCTGATTATTTCCTACTCCCTTTACTAGTATGTAAGTTCTTTAAAGCATAACTTTTTCTCTACTACACATGTAGAACACATAGTAGGTGCTCACTAAATATTTGCAAAATTAACAAATTATAGAACTAAAGGCCTAGCATACTTAGTCCTGACCCAGGGATCTTCACCTGTAAAATGTAGATATTGGCTCTTCTTTGAGGTCCTTTCAACTAAAAAAATATTTGTACTTTCCATTCATATAACTCAGTTTTTAAATGAAGTATGAACAGAAAGAAAGAAGCTGTCAGAAACTAGGAATGTGGGAATAAATATTTTGTATATAACTGTTTCATGTTGGAAAAAAATTTGTGATGATTTTCAAGTAAGAACATTGGTGGAGTTTAGAAAGAAGAATGATATTGCTCCTTGAATTGAAAAAAAGGCATTCTTTTTAACTATATCTATACCCAAGTATTTAAAAAAATATTTTCCAGCTTTATTTAGCTGCAATTGACATTAACATTTTACGCATTTAAGGTGTACAATGTGATTTCATATATATCCAAGTATATTATTAAAAATAGTATCAGTTTTGCTGGAGCAAGGCAGAGGGCATACCAACATTGTTATCAAAATGATGTACCATAGACTCTGGAGCCAACCTTCCCAGGATCAAAAACCGGCTCTGCCTCTTAATACCTGTGAATCCTTGGAGAAGTTATCTAACCTCCTATGCTTCAGAATGCACCTTCAGATTGTGAAATGAGGACACTGATAGCATTTACGTCATAGGATTGTTGTGAGGATTAAATGAGATAATGTTTGTAAAGAACTTAGCAAAATAACTGTTTCACCATAGCACTCAACAAATATTAGCTATCATTTTAAGAATAAACAGGGAAACAACAGTGAACATCAAACTGAAAGAATGGCAAGCCAAGGTTGACAAGTATGTTGGGGGAGGAGTGAGATGGGAGACTTGGAAGAGTTCAGGACATTTCTGACATGTCCGTGGTTACACTATTAATTATACTGTTAATTAACACATTATCGGAGTTGGACAAGACAGACGTGACTTTTTAAAGGGGCAGTTTCTAGCTATAATATTTTATACTATAAAGAAATCATTGTTAAAAACGATGTAACCAAAAATACCAAGAAATTTATATGTAATCTAAATTTAATTTTGTATAACTCGAATGTATGACTGTGGGATTTATACTAAAACTCTGTCTTTAAGTGATGAAAGTATATAGGGCTTTATTCAATAAGGGATACATAATTTAAAATCATTCATATTATGTAGATAGTTGAATTCTGAAACTTTAATCCCTGAGATGAAGTTGCTGGTAGAAGTTTCAATGTAATCAGAATACAGTATAGCTTCATTAATGTGTACTTTACTGGTTAAGAATCTCAGAATATTTACATAGAACTGAGAATTTTACCCTTTCAAAGGAAAAAAAAAACATTGCTAAGAGCATCAGTTTATAAAAAGATTGTATCAGGAGAGTATAAAGTACTTAAAAGAATAAACACTGTCAATACATTCTTTTAGGTGCAATTAGTATGCTAATATTGTTAGTCCACTATACAACATAATTACTTAATGACATGAGTTAATAAAGTAAATCAACAATATTTATGTGCCAGGCTTTATTTGAGACACTGAGATTCAGTAATGAATGATAGATTTGGTATATCCCTTATTGAGGCTTACATTCTAGCAAGAAGAAAATTAATGGTTTACATTAATGGGATAATGTGATTTGAGGAATACAGGATGCTTTGGGAATATTATAGGAATACCCATTCCAATCTAGGATATGAGGGAAGGTCTTGTGAAAAAATAAGCTGAAACATGAAAAGTGATAGAAGTTGTTTAGGAGAAGAGGGCTGGGGAACCATGTGCATAGACACAGGAAATACCATGTGGGAAGATTCGGATGTCTTGCTTGGCTGATTATCTTTCTGATTAAATAGAACAGGTACTTCAAGGGTTCTACCAACTCTTAGCTAGTTTAATTTATATTTACTTATATACTTGAAAGTAATAAAATTATTTTACTTAAAGATAATCCGTGATTAAATCTTTACAAAACCAGACAAATAATGCTGTTATGTTTTAAATGTTTTCTGTTTTGAAAATTGATATACTCAGTAGGTCATTCCTGCTGCTTATTTCTCCTCTTACTTGTCAGAACATAACAGCTGCTCATTCATATTTAATCCAAATTCTTTTAAAATTTTTATGTTTTTCTATATACATTTGATAATGTATCATATTATTACATGACGCCATTGTAATTTATTAGTGGTACTTAGCAAAACCTCTGATATGTTGACAATAAAAAATGAGTGCATTTCTAAGTCATTTCCAGTACTCATAGGGTGTTGTGTGAGGGAAGTAGTGCTGGAGACCATTCTCTGGTGTATATATATATTATATATTATATGTTATTATGTTATATATTATATATTTATTATATGTTATATATTATACATATATATTTGTGTTATATAATATATATAATACTTTTAGGTAATTTTAGGTCAGTAAACTAGAATTGTATTTATTTACTTTCATTATTTTTTTATAATGGTTAATGTCTTTTTATTATGGAGGTATTGGTTAAATGTCTTCTGTTCTGAAATTGATATACTCAATTCCAGTAAATTTCAGGTGTGAAATTCAGCAGTAAGGCATTATACATGCATTGCATTGTGTGTTCACCACCCATAGTTAGAATTCTTTTGTCACCACATATTTGATCCCTTTTGCCCCATCTACCTCTCCCCTCACACCTCCTGTCTCCCTCTGGTAACCGCTAGTCTATTGTCCATATCCACAAGTCTCTGTTTGTTTGTCATGTTCATGTGTTGCTCTTAGATTTATATCCCACACATAAGTGATATCATGTGGTTTTCGACTTTTCCTGTCTGGCTTATTTCACTTACCAGGATTATCTCAAGGTCCATCCACATTGTAGCAAATGGCAGTATTTCATCTTATGGCTGAGTAATATTCCTCTGTGTACATGTACCACAGCTTTTTTTCCAATTATCTATTGTAGGACACTTCAGTTGCTTCCATGTTCTGGCCACTGAATAATGCTGCTATGAACATCGGTGTGCAAATATCTTTTCGAATGTGGTTTTTCAAGTCTTTGGTAAATACCAGTAGAGGATTGCTGGATCATATGGTAGATCAATTCTTAGTTTTTAGGAACCTCCATACTGTTTTCCATAGTGGCTGTACCAATTTGCAGTCCCACCAGCAGTGTATGAGGGTTCCTTTTTCTCCCATCCTCTCCAACATTTGTTATTACTTGTCCTGTTGATTATAGCTATTCTAACAGGTGTGAGATGGTATCATTGTGGTTTTGATTTGCATTTCCCTAATAGCTAGCGATGTTGAGCATCTTTTCATATTTTGTTGGCCATTTGTATGTCTCTAGGGAGAAGTGTCTGTTCAGGTCTCTGCCCATTTTTTGATTGGATCGTTTGTTTTTTTGTTGTTGTTATTGAGTTGTATGAGTTCTTTGTATATTTTGGATATTAGGCCCTTATCGAGGTGTTGCTTGCAAATATATTTTCCCATTCATGGTTGTCTCTTTACCTTGTTGATGGTTTCTTTTGCTGAGCAGAAGCTTTTTAGTTTGATGTAGTCCCATTCATTTATTTTTGCTTTCTTCTCTTGCCTTTGAGGTCAAATTCATAAAATCCTCTTTAAGTCCAAGGTCCTTGAGTTTAGTTCCTATGTTTTCTTCTATGCATTTTATTGTTTCAGGTCTTATATTCAGGTCCTTAATCCATTTTGAGTTAATTTTGGTGTGTGGTGATAGACAACAGTCTAGTTTCATTCTTTTGCATGCAGGTGGCTTTCCAGTTTTCCAGCACCATTTATTGAAGAGGCTTTCCTTTCAACTGTATATTTGACTTATTCATCAAAATTTATTTTGGGTTTACTTCTGGACTTTCAATTCTGTTCCACTGGTCCATGAGTCTGTTTTTTCTGCTAATACCATGCTGTTTTGATTTTGTTGTTTTGTGTTATAATTTGAAGTCGGCAGAGTGATGCCTCCGGCCTCATTCTTTTTCTCATGATGGCTTTGGCAAGTTTGGGGTCTTGTGTGTTTCCATATAAAATCTGATGATTTTTTTTTTGTTTTATTTCTTTAAGAAATGCTGATGGGATTTTGATGGGGATTGTATTAAATCTGTATAATGCTTTAGGTAATAAGGTCATTTTAAATATGTTGATTTTTACAATTCAAAGAACACTAATATCTTTCCATTTCATTATATTTCTTCAATTTCTTTTAATAAGTCTTGTAGATTTAATTATATAGGTCTTTCACATGTTTCATTAGGTTTATTCTAGGAATTTTAATTCTTTTTGTTATGATTGCAAAAGGAAATTATTTTTTCCACTTCTTTTTTGACACTTCATTATTACAGTATAGGAATATTGTAGATTTGTGAAGATTGATTTTATATCCAGATACTTTATGATATTTGCTTATTGTTTCTAGTAGTGTTCTGTGGAGTCTTTAGGATTTTCTATATAGAGAATCATGTCATCCCCTTTGCCCTTATTCACCATTCCCCCAGCCCTGTTTTCCATGTAGTAGCCCTCAAAATATTCTCAGTATTAATGAGTTTCGTTTTCATTTTTGTTTTTGTTATTGTTTATTTTGTTCTTAGGTTGCACATGTACATGAAATCATGTGGTATTTGTCTTTATCTGACTTACTTCATTCAGCACAATACCCTCTAGGACCATCAAGGCAATATCTTTTTCCACCTCCTTCCTTTATTCTGTGCATACCTTTCAATCTGTAGTGTCTCTTGTAGGTAGCATATGTAGGGCTCTTGTCTTCTTATCTATTCATCCAATCCATCTTTTGGTTGGAGCACTTAATTCATTTCCATTTGAGGCACTTGTTGAAAGATATGTAGTTATTACTATCTTCTATTCATGTTTTGATTCATGTTTTTTTTCTTCTTAAAAGATCCCTCCAACAATTCCTGTAATATTGGCTTGGTGATGATGAACTTTTTTAGTTTTTTCTTGTCTGGGAAGCTCTTTATCCGTCTTTTGACTCAAAATGATAACTTTGCTAGATAAAGTATTCTTGGCTGTAGATCCTGGGTTTTCATCACATTGAATATTTTATATCAAGTCCTTCTGTCCTGAAAAGCTTCTTTTAAGTAATTGACTGCCAGTCTTATGGGTGCTGCCTTGCAGATAACTAACTGCTTTTCTCTTGCTGCTTTTAAGTCTCTCTCTTTGTATTTATCCTTTGGCATTTCCATTATAATATGTCTCGGTGCGGGCCTCTTTGGGTTCAACTATATTTTGGACTCTCTGAGCTTCCTGTTGTTGTATGTCTATTTCCTTCACCAGGTTAGGGAAGTTTTCCATCATTATTTCTTCAAATATATATTCAACTTCTTGTTCTCCCTCTTCAGGTACCCCTATGACACAAATGTTGTTACCCTTAATTTTGTCCCATAGACTTCTTAAATTATTATATATTTTTGATTACTTTTTTTTCTTGCCATTCTGATTGGATGTCCTTGGCTTCCCCATCCTCTATAATGGTGACATGATCCTCTTCTTTCTCCACTCTGTTGATTCCCTCTAATATACTCTTCATCTCAGACAATATATTCTTCATTTTGACTTGTTCTCTTTTATAATTTCCATTTCTATTTTTTTTTATCTCTTGTTAAATGTTCTCACTGAGTTCATCTATACTTCTTTTAATTTCATCGAACATCTTTATAACCAGTGTTTTTACTCTGCATCTGTGAGATTGCTTGACTCCATTTTTCCTTTATGTCTGTTCTGTTCTTTCATACAGTTTCTGCTTCTTTGTCTTCCCATTTTGGCTGCCTTTCTGTGTCTCCTATGTACTAAGCAAAGCTCCTAAGTCTCCCGTCTTATTAGCATGGTTTTGTGTGGTAGCAGCACAGTCCTGAAAGGGGTTCAGCTGTAGGCCAGGTTTAGCCCCAGCCTATGCCCCTCTAGGGCTACCTGTAAAGATTCAGGAAACGATCCACAGATGCTGTGCTTATAGTTGCCTCAAGAGGCCATGCCAGAAACTGAGGTCAGCTGTCACCAGTGTGAGCCTTTATGCTGCTCAGCAAGTGGCACAGGACTCATTGAAGACACATATGTATATAGCTTGGGTAGGGCTGCAAGTTGAGGGAGGTGGAGTTTCAGGGAATCCTCTGGGTGGAGCAACCTCTCTTATCCAGTTTGATGATGTCTCAGCTGTGGCAGCACTGTATCTGCACAGGGGAAGGGGAATGGCTCAACAGAGGAACAATGGATAACACCAGCACTTCTGCCCTAGAGAAGCCTTGTCTCCAGCCATCACTGACACCCGTGTCCCCCTGTAAGTCCCTAATGCTAACCTGGTGCTGTTGTCAGAGCAAGCAAGTCAGTCAGTCATTGTGAAAGTTTGCTCGCTGACATGGCCCCTTTAAGAGCTATTTGCAGCTGCCGGGTGCTGCTTTTGTAGCCTCAGTCACACTCAAGTGCTTGGGACTGGCACCCCCTCTGACCTTCAACCATTGCAGAGTGATGTCTTATTTCTCTCCCTAGTTGTGGAGCTTCTGTTCATCTAGACCCCAGGTGACTCTGCTTGCTGTTTGACCTGTGTTTCCATCACAACTTTGATGTAGTTGCAAGAGGGGATGAACGAAGTTTCTATCATCTACACCTTTATGCATGGTCCCCTTTAAGTTTTTTCAAAGTTTTTTTTAACACCTCCTGAACACTTTAGTCAGTTGCCTGTCAATTTCATTTCAGTAGACTCAAGCAAAAGTACAATTCCAGAGACCTTTTATGTTAGGTGGCATCCTAGAGTCCTTACTACAACTTATAGTGAGAATGATCTCTTTGATCAATTTGATGAAAAGTTGGCATTTGAGGCTCTATTCTTTACCATTGTTTTCTATTTAATAGTCTTAACTTCAGAGCATGGTGGAAAACTATGTGATAGGATAAAGGTAGAAGACAGGGGCTTCCCTTCTCTAATTTCTGGATGTCCCTATTATGTATTCCACTAATCATGGTGTTATTGGCTGTACAATGAGAACTGTGAATACGTATCTGTGTAACAGTAGGAGGCATCAGGAAGTTCTTTGGTGGAATCTTAAAAATTGAAGGTTCTTACCTAATGTGTCTGGCTTTTCCCTGGTATCTCACATTATAAACGCCAGGTGATTTAGTTAAAACTCTTGGTTGGAAGTAATAATACCTTCTTGGAGCTAAAACCCCAATAGTGACCTAAAGTCATGATGACTATTTTCTCAAATTCTTAAGGGATAGGTTAAGACTTTCTCCACCTGATTCCATCCAGGCCAAAGTTTAGTTAGTTAATCCAGTAGTGGCTTCCTGATGCGAAAAGGGCCCATCATAGGCCCTCTAATGGACTATGGAATTTAGTTTTAGGGATCCTAACTTCAGGCTGGTTTGTCTTTTAAATAGAGAGGATATGACCTGAGGATTTGTGGCCAATCAAGTCCTACCATGCAACCAAGAAAGCATATGATGCCTCTCTGTAATAAGAGAAAATAATGAAGTAGATTCCCTGATAATGTACAGAAACAAAAGATGGAGATAATACAACAGAGAATAAACAGTAATACAATCATGCTATGAGGTTTTAATACACCACTTACATAAATTGATAGATCTACCAGACAGAAAATCATTAAGGAAACATCAGCCTTAAAATACATATTATATCAATGGACTTAACAGATATATATACACACACACACACACACACACACACACACACATATATATCTGTGTATATATATACATATATACATATATATGTGTATATATATATACATACACATACACATACATATATACATATATTATCTATATCTATCTGTCTATCTATCTATCTATCTATATATGGTCTGTCCAAAAGGAACAGAATACACATTGTTCTCAATTCGCATGGACCATTTTCCTGGACAGATCATATGTTAGGCCACAAAATAGGTCTTAAGAAATTAAAGAAGATTGAAATCATATCAAAAAATCTTTTCTGACCATAATGTTATGAAACTAAAAATTAATTTCATGAAGAAAACTGGAAAATTAACAAAAAAGAAAGTTACAAGCCAATATCCCCAATGAACATAGATGCAAAAATTCTCAGCAAAATATTCAACAATGTATTCAACAATGTATTCAAATGTATTCAACAATACATTTGAAGAATCATATACCATGATCAAGTAGGATTTATTCCAGGGATGCAAGGATAGGTTGACATCCACAAATCAGTCATGTGATACACTGTATGAACAAAATGAAGGATAAAAATTATATAATCACCTTGATAGATATAAAAAGCATTTGACAAAATTCAACACTTGACAAAAATTCTCACAAAGCGTGTATAGAGGGAACGTACCTCAACATAATTAAGGTTCTATATGATAAGCCTGCAGCTAACATACTCAGTAGTGAAAAGCTGAAAGCCTTTTCTCTAATATCAGAAACAAGACAAGGATGCCCACTCTTGACATTTTTATTCAACATAGTATTGGAGTCTTAGCCAAAGAAATTAGGCAAGAAAACAAATAAAAGGCTTCCAAATTGAAAAAAGAAAATATAAAGTTGTCGCTCTTTGCTGATAACATAATATATATAGAAAACCCTAAAGAATTCATCAAAAAACTGTTTGAACTAATAGGAGTAATAAGTGTCCATTGATGGAAGAGTGGATAAAGAAATTGTGATTGGCCAGAGAAAGAATGAAATCTTGCCATTTGTGACAACGTAGATGGATCTCAAGGCCATTATGCTAAGTGAAATAAGTCACATAGAGAAAGACAAATACTGTTTGATCTCATTTATATGTGGAATCTTAAAAGAAAAAACCAAAATAGCAACAACAGAAAAAAAAAAGCTCATAGATACAGAGAACAGGTTGGTGGTTGCCTAAAGTGGGAGGCAGAGGGTGGGAGAAATGGGTAAAGGTAGGCAAAAGATAAAAAGAAAAAAATAAACAACAACAATTAAAAAAAGCCATGCCTCCAAAACATATAACACCCGCCTCCAAAAAACCCCTAAACAAACAGGAGAATGAGATAGTCCTGTCAACATTCTAGTCTGATTCCAATCTATTCCTGAGCCTTGACTATTTTTCTATTTTTTTTTTGTATTTTTATCCATAGAAAGGGAATAAAATAGTGACACTACAGTTTGTCAAGGCACATGACTGATTTTTAACAGATTTATAGAGATAAAAATGACACACAACAGCACATATTTGAAGTATTCGATTAGACAAATACTGACATCTGTATATACTTGCGAAACCCTTACCACAGAAGTGATAATGAACCATAGGAAGAGCGGATAAAGAAATTGTGATAATGCCCATCACCCCTAAATATTTCCTTGTACTCCTTTGCTATTCCTACATCTCCTCACTCCCTATTGTCATCCTCAGGCAATCACTGATCTATTTTCTATCACTATAGATTCATTTTCATTTTCCGGGATTTTATATAAATGGAATTATGTAATACTGAGTAGCTGATTATTTTCAAAGTTACTGGAAACCCAAAACTAGAATTTCTGTGTTTTGAATTTGAACTACCAAGTCAGCAGTGTTGAGAGCTCAATTTCCTGATTGGTTTAATAGTAAGCAATGGGAGAAATATTAGGAAACATAAAGAATGATGGTCCCCACACTCCATCATCATTTCCTTAAAAAAATAAAAGAAGGTAAAAGAAAAACAACTGTTGAGTAAACTGGTAGCTTAAAACAAGCTCCTGTTTATTTTTCCAATTTGGAATTGTAAGTAGAAAAGGCAACTGGAAGAGGTGTAAAAAGGTGGCCCCAGGCTGTAAACAGTCAAGAACAGTAAAGAATGAAGAGGAGACCTGCAAGGCGAAAAACAGGCTTGACTTGGTTTTTGTTGGGAACTAGGCTGACAGAACTGGCATGAGAGGGTGAACACTCTGATTTAGAATATCAGTCCCACCAATTGAAGCATAGAGCACAGTGGTTAAGAGCTTGGGCACTAGAATCATCGTGTTTGGGATCCTAGGTACTGTTCTGCCCCTTACTTGGACAAACTTGTTTGACCTTTACCCTTCAGTAGAGTCACTTGAAAAATGGAGATAATGTGGGCGTGTTGGCATAGTTGTGAATTAACAGTTCAGCTCTTGGTTCATAGTAAAAGCTCAGTAAAATGTCAAACTGCTGTACTTGTTATTCTTCCTCTTTGTTAAAACTGTGCTCAGGCAGGGAAGGGAGCAATGAAGCGCTCGTTGCACAAGCATGATGAACAGCTATGTGAGAACTTGGGTCAGACTTATTTTGAGGTGTGTACCCCACTGAGTTGAAGCACACCGTATTCCCTGGCCATCCGTGAACATGAGGGACCCTAACAACTGCTGGCAGGAGGCACAGGCGGGCCTCCTTTTGGAGTGGTAAGCGGGACTGCTGTTCCTGGATACTTGACAGTTTCACCTCTCTGTCTCCTGGGTACGAGAAACCGTGTGTGCTCCAACCCGAGTGCCCCGGTTTTGGAGGCTGAGGGTCACTGGGCGGTCACTCTCTCTCTGGGCTCATCCTCCGCACGCATTGCTATGGCGGAGGGCTTCTGCTCGGACCCTCCGCACTGTCCTAGCCTCAGCGCCCTCGCCTCCCGCGCAGGCGCCACCAAGGCTACCCCTGTCGCCATGTTTCGCCCGCCCCCGCATCCTCTCCTTCTTCCTCCCCCTCCCCACCCCTCCTTAACCAGGCTCCCGCCCCGCTGCCTTTCCCCACACCCCCCGGTGAGGTCAGGCGGAGACGGTGCCGCTGCGGTCGCAGCAGCTTCCCTCCTATTTCGGGGAAGCCTAGAACTGGGACTTTTGAAAATAGCTGGAGCGGCGTTCGGGTTAGGGTTCGCGCTCTCCGCCTGTGCGAGGACAAGGCGAAGTGACCCGGGCGAGAAGGCGGTGCGGAGGTGCGGGGTCCAGTGCTTCGTAGCAAGAGGGAGCGCCGGCTGCGCCGCGCGACTCGCTCTTTGGCCCTTGCATCATAGAAGCTGGCAGACAGGCGGCGCAACGCTGGGACGCGGCTAACAAGGTGAGGCAGGGTCCTGAAGTCGCTAGAACTACATCGGCCGCCTCCCTGCGTCGGGGACCTGGCTAGGCTAACCGGTGAGCGGTAAGGAGTTGGGATCTGCACCTGGGGCAGGCGGACAGGGACTCAGCCTCGCTTTACATGCCTCCCCCTTTTCTCTCGCGTGCTGCTGCGCTCTCCCCATCTCTGCACCTTCTCACTCCTACCTCCTGGACTAGCTTTGCCAGACGCCTGGGTTGTTTTAGGAGCCTGGAAAACAGCTTTCTTTTGATTCTTTGTTATCCCTCCAATATTTTCTCGCCCAGGCTTCACCGTCGCTGCTCTGACAATCTAGGGTCCCTCTGTGTCTGCCTCGGCCCAACTGTCTCTTGCTCTCTAACAGTTTCTGCTTTGTGCTTCTCAACTTGTCCCTTCTTCAGAATCTTCTAACTTGGAAGGCTTCACTTCTGACTCCTGAGTCAGGAGCCTTTTCCTCTTCTTCCTAGCTGTTAACTCCGCTCTGAGCGTCTTCATCCCTGAATGAGTGTCTTGGCTTCTGGGTTTTATCACAGTTGACTGAATTTATTGGAAGCTTGCAGTCTAACAAACCTACGGTTTACTGAAAGTGATGAGAATGATCCTCTAGTAAATATCAGCCAAGGAACTTAAAGTTTCTTTCTAGGTTTCAATAACTTGAGCCCAAGAACCACAGCCACTTCAAATGTATGTATGTTTGTATGTAGTGCTAGCACATGTTCCTAAAATCTAATTTTTCCCCTGCCGCTGAGCAGGAGAAGGAGAGGGTGGGGGAGTGAGAGAGACAGAGAGACAGAGAGAGACAGACAGAAAGACAGAGACAGAGACAGAGAGATACAGAGACAGAGAGACAGACAGAGACAGAGACAGGGACAGAGACAGAGACAGAGACAGACACTTTTTGATGCCTGCCTCCATCTTTCTGTCTACAAATTGGGACGTTCATATTTTAGGTAGTCAAAGGACTCTAGTAATTTGGGTTAAAGTCACTCAAGTTAGCATAGAATGGTTACTAAGCACATTGTATGGGAACTGAAGATACTCTAGGAGTTGATGTCTCTGTTGGGTGGGGCACCTGCCTTTTAAGAAGCCACAGTTTCTTACATTAGATCTCATATTTGTATAAACCGTCAACAAGCAGCATTTAAAAAAAAACATGTATTAAAAAAACAGACTACTTTTTTTGTTTGGATTGGAGATTAATTTGCTTAAGTTGATTTCACACAGCACTGGTTTTTCTCTCAGCAGTTTCACCTTCTCCCTATGCAATTGCCCTATTGGCTCCCATTCTGAGGTTCATTTACTCACTTTCATGCTCTAATTAGTGTGTGAAGAAAATTGAATGGAGAATTAGAAAATGGAAGTAGAGATCGTGAACTAACACATGCTGACTTTTGCGGCTGTGTTTTTGGAAATGGTTATATCTAGTGCTCAAATTTGAAAAGAGAAAAATGAAATTAAGCAGTGATGACATCATTTTACATTTAAACATTAGCTCCCTTAACTGCAATTTCTTCTTAATATCCTTAAACTTAACAGTTGATAAAATTGTTTGCTTGATGTGACCAGGTGTTGCCATTGACATAGTATGCACTAATTGGTAGTAATCTCAGAAGAAATCAAGTTGTGAATGAAGATAACACCAAATTTCACTGTCCTAGTAACACTTATTTTAGCAGTGAGACAATGAATGTAGTATTCGGTTGTAACATCAAATTGATGTACTTTGAAAATAGGTAAACCAGAGCCTCAATTTCCCAAGTTTTTTATCTGTATTTTTTATAAGCACACTTCAAAAAGTATGGTGTGACTACATAGAGTTTTGTGCTGATGTTCTGAAGAAAGTGGTGTTTTACAAGAACAGTAAAAGCTATTGATTATCAATTTAGTTAAATGGTTTGCAGGTGATTTGTACTGTTTCTCATTTCACTTGGTCAATTTCTGACTTCTACTTTTCTTCTATTGAAAATGGGAATTAGCAGGGAATGGGGATTTATGCTAATAAGTCCATCCTTCTAAATCTGTAATTTTCTTGGCAACTCATATCTGGAAAATGTACAAAACTTTACAAACTGTTTCGAGGAAAAAGAGTTATATCATTATGTTTATTTTTCCTTTTATAATTATTATTGATACTGAGTCTAAACTAAGATTGCCACTAATGTGAACTATTTATGTTTATCAGGAAAAAAAAAAGGTGGACGTGAGTTCATTATAAGCATTTTGCTCTGAATCTCATGTATTTGATATTTGATGTTTAATAATGCACTTGGCACACTTAGAGGATATCAGACTAGATATTTCTGATGTTACTAAACATAACTGTAGTTGGCTATTGAATTCTCTTTTTCATTTTTTTTTGTATTTTAAATTACCTTTCTTCATGTAATTTCATTGATAGTAGTGAAATGAGACTAACCACTTTTCAAATTGTTTGATTTTATTGATGTTGAATAAACTCCTACAACTCCTCAAAGTATCTTTTTCTTAAATTCATTGGTCAAAATCAATCTATTTTATTGCCATGAGATAACACAATAATTTGTCAGGCATCATCATATTTCATAAAATGTATAAAGAGCATAGAAAAAGGAACAGCCCTAGAGAAAAATTGGGGAAAAGGCCTTTTCAAGTTACTGACATTCATAGCAATCAGCCTTTAAAAATATTGTTCATTAATTTAGTAATTTATTTTACAAGATCTTTGAGTACCTTCTATTTGCCAAGCCCCTGTGTTAGGCCTAATTATAAATCTTATAGGCATGGACTTTACTCTGTGGAGTCTCACAGAGGTTATATTCCACCAAATGCTGTAGCGAATAAACAAGTAAACAAAAGAAGATCCTTATAGATTACAGTGAGAATAATGAGAGAATGAGTAGCAAGATGTGGTATGGAGAAATGGGAAAGGCCTCTTTAGCTACAGTGGTCAGGAAAGGCCTCTCAGTGAAGTGACCTGTGAACAGACCTGAAAGAGAAGGAGAATGAACCTTCCTTGTGAAAGAGCAGAGAGAAGAATAAGAGCCAAGGCTTTGAGGCAGAAAGACAAACTTGGGATGTTTGAGGAACAGAAAGCCAGCCACTATAACTGGAGCCTAGTGAGTGGGGTGGGAAGAGTGGTTAAAGGTGTTAGAGTCTAGAATGTGTAAATAATAGATAATACAGGGCTTAGAGATTCTGAAGAAATAGTTTGAGATTGATTATAAGAACAATGGGAAGTCATTGAAGAGTTTGTATTAACTACTTTTCTGTGGAAGGCCACTGGTGGAAAAAAATAGTAGAAATAAATAAAAGCTTGTTTTGTAAAGTATAAATAGAATATCTACCTACTCGGTTGTTTACATTAAGACCTGAGAATAAAAAAAAATGTTGTTTGATATGTATGCTAAATATATATGTAATCCTCTATTCTGTTTAGATAAGGGATAGGGAAATAGGAGTTCTAAGGTATGTTAAAAAGCAGTTTCTACTTGTTATACTCTCACCTGTGTTCTGAGGTAAGTTGTCACTAACTTTGTTAGAAATCAGATCATTGTTTAAGACTTTGTCTTAAGGACTGTTTTCTCACAGAAGTATGTTTACTTTAAGAGGCTGGAAGTTTCATTTGCATGTGAAGGAATAACTTAGGTTTTAGAAATGGCCTTTGGGATTTTAAGAGGAGTTGGCCATTTTCCTTTACATGTTGCCTTCTCCAACATTTTCAAATTGCCAAACCTGTATTATTTGAGAGATTAGTATCACTCTATACCTGATGCTTACATGAATTTAAACTTGGCATTTATTGTGTTGCCCTGAGCTCTTTCTTGAAAGCAATCCAGCTTTGAGTCTGGTTGGCCTCGAATAGGAATGCAGACAGTAATTTACATTCTGTAGGGGTAAATACTAATATTGTGGTATATTAACCTGCAAAGTAACCTTCAGCGCTCCTGCAAGGTCTAGTTCTAACTCCTTAATTTAGGACTCAAGAATTCTACATGACTTGACTTAAGCCTGCTGACCCATGTCTTCATTATTCTCTTACACAAATCCTCTGTTGTTTAAATGGATTTTTCCCAGTTGGGAACTTTTGTCTTAGTATTATTCTTGGCATAAATTAGGTACATAGTAACTACTTGTTGAATGACTGCCATGCCATCATCCATTTGCAAAGCCTTCACTTTCCTTTCTTCATTGCAAATCCTAGTACTAGTCAAGGAACAGTTCAAATTCTATATCCTGTTATAACATCCCCCACTGATCTGATCTCTGAATGAGAACAGCAGTCACACACTTACTTACATGTGTATCATAATTACAGTAAGTCCTCAATTCATCTATAGGTTATGCAACTTTAAGCAAAATGACATAACTAAACCAATTTTATCATTGGCTAATTGATATAAACAAGAGTTAAGTTCCTTCAGTATTTCATCAATTTTAAAATGAAACAACGATGCAAAATGACATTATCTGTGTTTATTTGATGCCTGGTATCTCTCTACTGGTCTCAGGCTCCACAAAGGCCACCTGGACCTTGTCTGGTTTGCTCATTCTTCTATCCTGATTACCAGCACATGGTATACCCTTTATAAATAGTTGTCAAATAATGAATAATAATATTGTTTGTTTGCCTCATATTATTGTTTTGGATCCTTAATCATTTAATACTGTTTTACTTTTCACATAATTGGTGTTCTCAAGCAGATTCTGAGAGGTCATAGAGCATAGTGTTCAGAGCACAATTCTGGAGCTAGCTTCCTGAGATCCAGTTCTGGCTTGGAGACTTACAAGCTGTGAGACACTGAGCAGGTTAATTAACCTCTCTGTACCTCGTATTTTTTTCCTCTGCAAATAAGAATAATAGAACTTAACTCTTAGGGTATTTGTTAAAGGTTACATGAGTTAGTTTTACAACTTGTTGTTTGCAATTTTTAAATTTCAAAAACTGAAAATCTATAAATTTTATTTGGTAAGTTAGGAGCCCAAACTCAGGCAGTGATACCATCTGACTTAAACTGACATGCGGGTGTTTACAGTCTTTATTCTGCTTAATGTAATCTTTATTTTGTTTTGCCAGAAAAACTAAAATATGTTTATGGGGCAGTGCCTCAGGCCCTACTGTATTATATAATATATAGTACATGCAGGTTATTTCTGTCCAAAAGTATGGACATTTCTGAATTTGGAAACACATCTGGCACCAGGGCCTGGCACATAGTAAAGTTGATGCTGTTGGTGCTGATTAGCGGGGTAAACAGACTGTTTTATCCTTCCCGATATCTAGTCCATATTGGTTACCATATAAATATGTGCTGATTTATTCACGCAACAGCTCCGAATAGCTCTATGAGCGTCATTTTATCATAGGAAAAAGCCAGGTCACATGATTGAAATGAGCCAAGACCCAGGTCTTTCAATACTCTTTCATCTAGTACCAATAATTTTTTTTTCTTTTGTTACTTATACCAAGAGTGTTTTTTGGGTGGGGAGGATTCAGTTAATAATTTATTTAATATGATTAGACACTTATTCTTCTCAGTTATTAAACAATTATTAAACTCCTTATGTGTATAGAAATAAAACAAATGAGGCATGGTTTCTGGCCTTTAGTAGTTCCAGCATCATGCATGGTTACACTCATGGGGAAATCATTTATATCAAAAATGTACAAAGGAAAACGCAGAATCAGTTGAACACTTTTTTTAGTGTCCACTGCATGGAACTGGTTTTAATTACCCTAACCACTCCCCACTCTGCAATATTACCCCTATATGACATTCCAGCAGCTTTTTCTGTCCAGCTATATTAAGCAAAATATGGTTATTATTTGTTCTCTTTTGTCAATATTTATAAATCATAATTGGCACATTTTCTTTGTCCTTTTTCTTTTATGGGTTTGGGCATAATTATGTGTCTCAAAAGATTTTTTGGAATGTTCTTACAGTTGAAAACTAGTCCTTGAAACTATTCTTCCAGTTCATTCAACAAATATTTATTAAGAACCTATTATATTCTAGGAATTGCACTAGTTTAAACAAATAGAACCTCGGTCCAGTGCTCTTTTCCTCAAACTGGAGCAGACTGGGTATACTGGGTGATCAGGGTGGTGACATGATAGTGTGCCCCAGGAGCTACAACATAAAGCAGATGTGTTTTCTTGAAGCATATGTCTTACAAAAAGATTTAGAACATTCACTGGTAGCTAATTTAAAATGTTTAGTAATATTTATGCAAATTCAGATACAAGTATACTTGGAGATATTGCAGGTTTAGTTCTAAACCGCCACACTAAAGTGAATATTACAATAAAGCAAGTCACATGATTTTTTTTGGTTTTCCAGTGCATATAAAAATTATATTTACACTATAATGTAGTCTATTAAATGTGCAATAGAATTACATCTTATGTGTTTACCTTAATTTAAAAATACTTTATTGCTACAAAATATTAACCATCATCGAAGCCTGTTGGAGAAATAGAGCTGATAGACTTGATGCAGAGTTGCCACAAACCTTCAGTTTGTTAAAAAATGTAACATCTGCAAAATGCAGTAAAGCAAAGTACAGTAAAATGAGGTATGCTAGCATGCTGTGCTTTATTATTTTATTTTATTTTTTTAATTTTTAGGTGAAGCACCCCTTGGTTGACCTCACAGATTGCAAGGACCTTGTCAGCTTACAATCCCTTATTTTTTTCTTTTTATTTTTTACAGCTAAAGCACCTGGTCTTTCTAGGTGGTCTCCCCTCCAAGTACTAACCAGGTCCAACTCTGCTTAGCTTCCGAGATCAGACGGGATCGGACTTGTTCAGAGTGGCTTGGCTGTAGAACACGCTGTGCTTTTGAGTGCAATATTTATATGAAAATTTGAGGTAAAACCCAATACTTCAGAGAAAGTTTCTGCTTGCAAGGGCAGCTGTGGTAACCCTAGCATGACACTTTAAAAAGCACTGAGGCCACACTTTGCTGTCTTGAGTTTGTTCTTTTAGTCAAATACACATTCTCATAGCCATAAATTTCCATGATGACCCTCCTATGTTGCCTAATTTCTTTCAGTTCAAGGAACACCCTGGCTGCTTAATAATGGTCTAAATCTTAAAATTTGTTGAGTCCTAACAGAATTCTTAATGTTTGTGGGTAATAGCCAAGATTGATAGTGAAGCACTTGTGAAGGCACTGATAATC
The DNA here is from genome assembly GCA_003508835.1 of Eonycteris spelaea. NCBI lineage: Eukaryota > Metazoa > Chordata > Mammalia > Chiroptera > Pteropodidae > Eonycteris > Eonycteris spelaea. The sequence continues at coordinate 70,058 of PUFA01000769.1, forward strand.
TTCAGAAGAGAGCTTGTTAGAACACAATAACTATGAAATTAAAGCAGGACAATTGATGGGGTCGAAGCTTTGCCCTATTCTATGCACATTTTCCCATGTCACTGAATAAAGTTAACTTTTGCTAATTTTAAAGCTGCGTTTGTTTATAACACATTCAATATACAAATGGCTTTAATTGCTGGAATAATTAATAGTAAAGTTGTTAAAGTTTATGTGCTTGGAGGTTGATAAAAGATTTCTAGAGTTTGAGGTGGTTTTGAAAAATTTCAAGCAGAACATTAGAAGAATACCTGTTACAAAGCAATGATTTTATTTGCTCCAAATGAGAAAGGTGAAGAGAAAGTCAAGTGAAGAAAGGGGTTAAAAGTAAATGGAGTAAATCAAACAATGAATCTTTCAACTGATTTTTATTATTTAGGCTCCACTTTCATTTTTCCAGACACAGTTCACAGGGTCTGCCATTGTTGTATTGTTTGTTATTCCACCAAACTCAAGGATATAGGTATAGAGGAATGGTCTTTATAGTCTATGTGGGCAGTGCTTTTACAATCTATTCAGTAAAAGAGGATAAGAGAGTTGTAGAATTTTGCATCCTGGTGCCACTTCATAAAAATGGCCATATGTTTTTGAAGAAGACTTTATTTTAACAAATTTTTATGTTCTGCCTTTAAATATTTTTCAGTGGGAAGACAGTAGAGTTTAATGGCTAAGATCTTGGGCCCTGGAATCACAGGCTTGGATTCAAATTCTGTTTTACTTCTTGTTGGCAATGTGATTTTAGGCAACTCTCTTTACCTCTCTGAACCCGTTTGCCTCCCCTGTGAACGATCTCATCTGGTGGTTTTAAGGATTAAATGAAGTAATGTTTATGAAGCGCTAAGCACAGTTCAAGCTACACTGTAAATATAGTTATTATTGACATAGATTTATGGCATAACTAGTTAAAACTTGGAGCACACTATAGGAGTTTATATCTGAACCAGAAGTGAGGGAAAATTGTGTCTGTCTTTATATTGTCTCAATCCGAGTTGGAATGCTATTTTTTTTTTCATGATCTCAACAAGCATTTATTTTTGGTCAAACATGTTAAAAACTGATTATATATATATATATATATATATATATATATATATATATATATATATATATGCAATCATATTAGTTTAAAGAATCTATCACATTCTTGCACTTCTTTAAAAGCCTATGAATATGTGAGATAAGGGAAGCTAAAAAATCTGGAATCTGGAATCTAGTAACTACTTTCTGGAATTCTTGGTAAAGTCTGTTTCATGTTCCTCATGTGTAAAATGAACTAAATCTACTTCACTGAGTCATTGGAGGAATTATGTTGTGAGAGGACTTTGTAAAAAGAAATGTGTCATCCATATGTAAAGAATCATTAATATAATCACTCTCCTAATTGGAGATTCCCCATAGCTTCTAGATGATTTTATCTTCTTCTGGAAGGAAAACTTTTACTTCTAGCAGGCAATATGTATATAATAGTATGGAAATGCCTCCTTAGTCTAACTGGGGATTAAACAATTTAAAACTGAGCTTCTTTCAGACTTTGTGAGGGCTTGTCTATTTTTTGAACATGTATCTCTTAAATGGCAAGGAGATTATTTAGAAGTAATACTAGTTTTCTGGAATACAAGAAAATTTATGGTAAATGCTTGGCTTATTATGTATTCAAAGTGATCACATTAAATGCAAGGAAAATACAAATTTTAAAAAATGATCTGCCCTCTATATATTTAAATATGATACTGGGTTAAAATTATGATTAAAATTTTATGGATTAAATGGATTGACATTTTAATCTTCATTGGCCCAGTATATATTTAAATAAAATATACTAAACTGGACTTTTAGGTGGTAAACACAATAGAATATACAGATGTCAAATTGTAGTGTACACCTGGAAATTATATAATTGTATTAACCAATGTTACCTCAATACACTTAATTAAAAATAAATAAATACAATATACCATTAAACTTAAATGGATTTAAAATTGTAATCTCCATTTTGAATGGAAAGGGAGGTGCAGGAAAATATACAAAACTCAAATTTTGTCTTTTAAACAGGAAAACTTTTGGTGTTCTGGTCATTAAAAAGGTCATACATTTTCCTGATTTATCTTTATTCCAGATTTCAAGTTCAAAAAGAAGGAAATATTGAAACATTTATAAAAGTTCAGCCACTGGGAAGAGGGGTACTTCTATTTAAATAATGTCTTCTGTAGACTTTTAATTGTTATGGTTATCTTAGATTTTTATTATAGTTAAGTCTAGGAGCAAATCAAATAATATCTTAGAGATGATAAAAGTTCAATGGCAGTTTTGCTAAATTAATGTATAAGTCTAAAATAGGTTATTGAGAGCAGCTTCAGTTGTGGAGGGGTGGTCTAACCTTTTGAGTGAGAGGTTCATGTAGAGAGCATTCCTGCTCTCCTGTGTTCCAATGTTCTCCTGTGTTCCAATGATGAAACAGATGATCCTTGGGTAGGTGACTTGATTAAGGAATGCCATAGGTGCACAGAAGGGAAAAGGCCAGGAAACACGTTGCTCAGATAGTGTATATTTCACAGTGTTTTGTGATGATTATTATGATAACACACATTCAAGTACTTAAAAAGTCTAGGTCACCATAGTAATGAGATATATTATTAGCAGCATTACCTGCATTTATGGATAGTCAGCACCATATATGAACACAAAAAGACAATATTCCAAGTAGCTTTAGGAAAATTAGACTTACTCTACCCTCTAGTCATGAGCTCAAATGTTAAAGATAATACCCTTTATTTATAGATCAGCTTTCTTTTGAAGCATGGTTAATTATCCTTACTTATTCAGTGGAGTATGCACAATGAAGTTAAGTGATTTGCAGAAGGACACGTTGAGGTGGATGTAGGAGCAGGATTTAGGGCCCTTGATTTCTTATCCAATCTTTTTGCACTAATCACATGAAAAGTTCTATAGCCCAAAGGATCCTTTCATAACTCTAGTCTTTCAGTTGGGATGAAGTGAAACTTTAGCAGTGGAAATATCAATCATTACACTTGTATACCTGTATACCTTCCTGCACAATTCGGTATTTATCAAAATGAGTTTTGGACCTATGAAGGAATTTTTTAAGTGGTTTTGGTATCTTGTAGGTGTGGTTATCATTTAAACATTCATGAGCAAGCATTTATTGAGTAATTATATGTAAACACTCTACTAGGAGAGTGAAAAAGTACCACTGCCCTGAAATAGCCTATAATCTAGCAAGGGCAACAGAGAACATGAAGAAACTTGATATCACCCAGTGCTAATACTAATACCAGTCAGTAATTAATAAATTATTATAGCACTCTCCGTGGGTCTGGCACCATTCTAAGTGCTTCATATATATTAACACATTTAAATGGGATAATAATTCTATGAGGTAGGGGCTATTATTATTCTCATTTTACAGATTAGGATGCAGAGGCACAGAGATGTTAGATAACTTCCCCAAGGCTACACATCTGATAAGTGGAAGAGCTAGCATTAAAATCTGTGGACTCTAGTTTTAAGGTCTGTGCTTTTAAACGAACACCCCCTTTTATTCTATCATAGGGGACATACTATAAGAAAGCATGATAGCTAAACAAGGCACATTAGAAAACATTCTAGGGAAATACAGAGGAATGATCAGAGTAGGGTGTTAGAGTTGGAGAGATGTCCATTATACCTCAAAGAAAAAAGTTGGCAAAATATTTTGAATAAGGTACTTTTTATGGGGAGAAGGGTCTTACTGAAAAATGAAGAAAGTATTTTGAATATTTTAATGCCTATACCTCTGTGCATATGTACATGTTCATTGCGTGTGTGTGCACATGCTTATTTTGAACTGGAAAAAAAACTCCAAGGGGAAATCAAATTTAGAATCTTTAATATTGACAGTCAATCAGAGCTCTGTTTTTATGCACATATTTGAATTCACAGTTGTGTTTTTTTTAAAAAAGTAACAGCTTTATTGAGCTATAATTCAAATATCATGTATACAATGGAATATTACTCAGCCATAAAAATGAAATCCTACCATTTGCAATGACATGCGTGGACCTAGAGGTTATTTTGCTGAGTGAAATAAGTCAGACAGAGAAAGATAAATATCATATGACTTCACTTATATGCGGACTCTAAGGAAAATAAAGAACAAACTAATCGAAAACAGACTCAGCATTACAGAGGACAATTGGGTGACAGCCAGAGGGGGGGCGTAGCTTGGAGAATGGGGTGAAGGGTTAAAGAAGTACAAATTAGTAGTTGGTAGACAGTCATGGGGATGGGGAGCATAGCATATGGAATGCAATTAGCATTAATGTAGTGATGGAGAGCCAGAGGAGAGAAAGAGCAATTGGGGGGTCATTTTATAAACTATATTAATGTCTAACCAATATACTGTATACTTGAAAATAATAAAATAAAATTTAAATTCACCTATTGTACAATTTCAGCCATTTAAAGTGTACAATTCCATAGTTTTTAGTATATTCACAGAGTTGTACAACCATCACCACAATCAATTTTAGAAAACTTTCATCACCCCTAAAAGAGAAACGTGTTTAGTAACAAATGCGACCATGAAAGAGATGAAACTAGTGTGCCTATTGGTACCATTGGTTCCCTACATAATGTTCATAGATCTTTGCTCAGTGTAATTTTGATCCTTTGCTGTTTTTTGTAGTCTAGCTCCAAATTGCTATAGACCGCCTTATTATTTTAATTTCATTTTGTTCAGTGACTAATCTTTCAAAGGATTATGTATTTATCTGATTTTGAATTATCCATCCAAATTGAATTATATAGATTTGATTATTATGTTTTTATCACAAACATATTTATGTTAGCACCACATAATGAAGCCAGACTTGCATTTTAGAACAAAACTGCTAAACCCGCTATTGTGAATGGCTACTCCCTTGTCTATGCATGCTTTTAGTGTGGGCCAGAGCCAGAGATGCCTGAGAAATTTTGTATATACACTATGTTTTACTATTTCTAAAGGATATGCCTGATATAGGTTATTAATGAATAGATGGTTGTGATAAAAGCAACACTCTTTTTTGATTGGGGTGTTATGTTATGGAAAATGTCTTATAAAGTATATTGCAGGATATTGTGTACAGATATTGTGAAATAATTAAAATTTTTTGAAGAAAAAATCTGTAAAGATTTTTTAGCCACTCAGACTTCACCAAAATATAGTCATTTATTATAGTCATGGCTACATATCTGTCTAGTGGGAGTAACCAAACCAAATATCTTGTGTGTGTGGAATGGGAGAGAGCAGGCTGTTTCCCTTCTTCATTACAGGAATTAGTTATAGCCAGTGTTATCTTTCAGGTGAAAGAGTGGCTACTTATTTTTTATTATTATAAAAAAAAACCTTTGGACATAATTAGATGTCTTAAAAAACATAGGTGTCTTTTAAAATGAGTTCGTCTTGGATCAGTTACTTGCTACTCTTGATTTCACCTATATTTTCCTTTTTGAAGTATTTTATTTTATTTTATTATTAGTTTCATGTATACAGTGCATTGGTTAAACTTTTCTATAGTTTATGAAACAGTGTCCCGGTTTATCTTCTCTCTGGCCCTCCACATAGCCATCACATTACTGTTGACTGCATTCCCTATGCTGTTCTCGCCATCCCCATGACCATCTATCAACTACTAATTTGTACTTCTTTAACCCTTCACCCCATTTTACAGGCTCCATAACCCCCTCCCCTCTGGCTGTCACCCAATTGTCCTCTATATTTGTGAGTCTGTTTTTGATTAGTTTGTTCTTTATGTTCCTTAGATTCCGCATATAAGTGAAATCATACAGTATTTATCTTTCCGCATATAAGTGAAATCATACAGTATTTATCTTTCTCTGTGACTTGTTTCACTCAGCATAATAACCTGTAGGTCCATGCATGTCATTGCAAATGATAGGATTTCACTTTTTTTTATGGCTGAGTAATGTTCCATTTTATATATTGAACCACAATTTCTTTACCCAATCATTTGTTGATGGGCATTTATGTTGCTTCCATATCTTGGCTATTGTGAATAGCGCTTCTGTGAATAGATCTTTCTGAATTATTGTTTTGGTTTTCTTTGGATAAATACCCAGAAGTGCAATTGCTGGGTCAAAAGATACCATTATTTTTAATTTTTGAGGAATCTTCAGACTGTTTTCCATAGTGGCTGTACCAATTTGCACTCCCACCAATAGTGTATGAGGCTTCTCTTTGCTCCACATCCTCACCAACACTTGTTTTTTGACTTATTGATGATACTCAATCTGACAGGTGTGAGGTGATATTTCATTGTGTTTTTAAAAAAGTTTCTACAGCACCTGCTCTTCCTAGTTGGTCTCCCATCCAAATACTAACCAGGCCTGGCCCTGCTTAGCTTCTGAGATTAGATGAGATTGGGCATGTTCAGGGTGGCATGGCTGTAGTTTTCATTGTGATTTTAATGTGCATTTATCTGATGATTAGTGATCTTGAGCATCTTTTCATGTTTATTGGCCATCTGTATTTCCTGTTTGGAGAAATATCTACTCAGGTCTTCTGACCATTTTTTAATTGGATTTTTTTTTGAGTTGTATGAGTTTCTTATATATTTTGGCACCTATGTTTTCATTCATAGGATTTTGAAATGCTATTTTATGCTGCCTCAGTGTTTTTCTGTGCTTAGTATATTCTCGAGTTGTGTTTCTATTCAGGGGCTAAAGTAGTTTCTTTTCATTTGAAGTTAAAGTGACTTGATTCACTCAGAATGTGTTGCAGTGAATTTTATGTATTTTTTTTATTGGCTTCCATGGATTCTCTGCTCATCATGTGTGGCAACTGTGTGGTAATCTCATAGTTAGTGGGTAGGATAGAATCAGACAAGATGGCACTGCTGTCATTGGAAGAAGAAGACTAAGTGTCCCTTTATATTAATTATGTAGAAGCACATCTTTATCATGGAGATTAACAGTTCACATCACCTTCAGTTAGGGAATCGGGTGCTGTGGAGTTAAAAAAAGGATGCTTGATTTGGGAATTTTGGGGTCTATATTGTGATAATGCTTTTTCTCATTGCTAAGTTTGTTTATTAAGCTATTGTGATACTGGGCCATGTGGAAAGGGATTAGAAATGTGCTCATTTAAGGCAAGACAAATTGGTCTGGTTAAGAGGGTCATTCTGAGTGAGAAAGTATCATGCCATTTAGAAAAGAGGATCTAGAGTAATGTGAATATTGAGTTTTCTATGACTTGAGATTTCATTTATTGATTAAGAAAAGAAACCATTACAATATAACCATAAATTATTACTTCATAATAGTTTGATTTTCTGCTTAAGTTAGTGCTAAAAGTGGTTTAGACTCTTAAATGATTTATAGTGGCTCTAAGCCACTCTGCATGTGCGTTAGGTACACCTACGTGTTTTAAAGATGAATCCACTTTCTTGGCACATGAAGGAGACTCACTGGTTTTAATTAGCCTTACTATGTAGAACAGCACTATTTTTCTGATGAGAGAGAATGAGGCATTTTATATAAATTCATTCAAGAAAAATTAGCAAGTAACTTCTGATCCAGGTGCTGGAGATGCAGTCATGAAAAGTGAAAGTCATACCTTCATTCTCAGAGGCACTCACAGTAGTCTGCTCACTCTTTTTTTTCTTCTAAAGAGCCATGGAAAGACCTTATAAGGCCTACTGTGTCCCTCTTAGTACTCTTTAATTGCATTCAGTCATAACTATAAGGAAGGAAAGGGAAGTTGGTCTCTAGCTACATTAAGCTGAAGTGCTGTGCTTACTTATAAACCCTTATTCTTTCTTTGTGTGCCTCAAGTACCTTCTAGGTCATGTATCCCTTTCTGTGACTTAAATGGAGATTATACATGTGACCATGTTCTCTTATCCTCACACTTTTCTACTTGCTTCTCTCTGAAATGCTGACTACTTCTTGTCCTTCAGGATTCAGTTTAGTTGTGATCTATCTTGGGAATATTTTCTTGAGCCTCCTCTAATTCACAGCCTCTACTAGGCATTTCTTCTATATATTTCTATAGTATTGTTTGTGCCTCTCCTTAGCAATCTTTATATAAGTAATGTTTTTACTTCTCTGCCTCTCCCTTTGGATTGTGAGTTTCTTAAGGGCAGGGGCTAAGTCAGTCATCTCTGTGTTGTCTGGCATGATATCTGGCCCTGATGTTTAATTTATGTTTGTTGAATGAGAATGTGAATGAATATATAGCTTACTAATTATGGCTGCTTGATTATACTATCAGTTCTTTCTGCTTGCCTTCTGAAAATTGCAATATTTAGAGTATTTTCCACTAGCCGGGATTGTGTAATTTTACAATAAGCATTGGCAAAATCACGTAGACAGAAATATTTATCAGATAACTATAATATAGAATATAAAATACAATAAGAGCTACAATAAAATATGTGTAAATTTACTTAAAATGGTTTAAGGACCTGAATATAAGACCCGAAACAATTAAATACATAGAAGAAAACATAGGAGCCAAACTCAAAGACCTTGAACTTAAAGAGGATTTTATGAATTTGACCTCAAAGGCAAGGGAAGTAAAGGCAAAAATAAATGAATGGGACTACATCAAATCAAAAAGCTTCTGCAAAGCAAAAGAAACCGTCGACAAGGCAAAGAGACAACCATACGAATGGGAAAATATATTTGCAAGCAATGCCTCCAATAAGGGCCTAAAATCTAAAATATACAAAGACATATAACTCAGTAACAACAAGAATAGCAACAATGACAACAACAACAACAAAACAAACAGTCTAATTAAAAAAATGGGCAGAGGACCTGAACAGACACTTCTCCCAAGAAGATATACAAATGGCTAACAAACATATAAAAGGATGCTCAACTTTACTAACTATTAAGGAAATGCAAATCAAAACCACTATGAGAAGATACCATCTCACACCTGTTAGAATGGTTATTATCAACAGACAAAAAAATAACAAATGTTGGAGAGGATGCGGAGGAAAAGGAATCCTCATACACTGCTGGTGGGACTGCAAATTGGTATGGCCACTATGGAAAACAATATGGAGGTTCCTCAAAAAACTAAGAATTGATCTACCATATGATCCGGCAATCCCTCTACCCCTAAGACTTGAAAACTCACATTCGAAAAAATATTTGCACATCGATGTTTATAACAGCATTATTCACAGTGGCCAGGACATGGAAGCAACTGAAGTGTCCTACAGTAGACAATTGGGTAAAGAAGCTGTGGTAGACATATACAATGGAATATTACTCAGCCATAAGAAGAGATGACATACTGCCATTCATGACAACATGGATAGACCTCAAGATAATCATGCTAAGCAATATGAGCCAGACACAAAAAGTTGAAAACCACATAACATCACTTCTATGTGGGATATAAATCTAAAAGCAACAAACAAACATGACAAACAGACACCCATGGACTTGGACAGTAGACTGGTGGGGAGGGGGCAGGTAGATGTGGTAAAATGAGTCAAATATGTGATGACAGAAAGAAATCTAAATATGGGTGGTAAACAAACAATGTGATTATACACACACACACACACACACACACACACACACATATATATGCACATGACTTACTGTTGAATTGTACACTTGAAAACTTATTGGAAAAAAAAGAAATAGATATTTAAGATTGTAGAATCAGAAGGAACCCTAGGGATCATTTAACAATTCCGTTTTTTAAAAAGATATAATCTAATGTAGAGGGAGAAGTTAAATTATTTCCTCAAGGACTTCTGTCTTCAAGGAGCTTGCAATGTGTATTGACAGATGATGTGTACAGACATTTAAAAAACTGCCAAAGGAGTAGATATTCCTGGACTAGTCAAGGTAGGTTCAACTAAGGATTCTTAGGCTTAGAGGTGAGCCTTGACAGGTGGGTAGGATTTTGGTAACAGAAGAGATTCCAGGTGTAGAGAATGTGTAAATAAAAGTGCAAAGATAAGGGTGTAAAACTGACTTTTTGGGATCTATTTAGCTGAGTGGCATTTAGTAGTAAAAGAGAAAGTAGAAAAATGGAGCTAGAAAATTGAGAGATTTGAATACAAAGCTACAAAGAGAAATCATTGGCAGTTTTTGAGTAGGTGGTACAATAAAATGGTTGGTTTGACTCATAGGTGGACTGAGTAAAAGGCCAAATGGGTCATTTGGCTAATGTGCCAATTAAGAAATTGTCTAACGTGCCAATTAAAGAAATATGAACTTAATGGATAGTAAAGTTTTTGCAAAAAGGTGAAAAGTGATATACCATGTATTCCCATGATAATTAACATAATATCAGCATTTTCTTAATGGAAAAAGTAAGCCCAAGCAGCAAGCTTGTAATATTAGTAATGTTCATGTATTATCACGACATATTTTAGATAATTAATAAGCTCTCACGTTATGCCAATAAACGTTAAAAATTCCTGAAGTAACTGAGAATATGGTAGCAACTGCACTATCAGGCCTTGGTATTTTGCCAGTCATTTGGTGAGTATAAAGTGAGATGAGCCCTTCTAATGCTTTTGGGAGCTATTTTTGTTCAAAATGGTTTAGTAGAAAGCTAAAATATAATATTTTATTTTGGTAAAAAAAAACATGGGCAAAGAGAATAATAAGCAATCTGTCCTACATTTAAACTTTCTGTAAAAATGAAAGGCGTGAGGGGAGAACCTTTACTTCATGTACCTCTGTGAAAATTCTGACCTTGTATAAACAAGCAAAACAGTATGCATGTGGAGCAAGATTTATTACTTCAGTGATACAGTAGTCCCCTCTTTATTCATGGGGATACATTCCAAGACTCCCAGTGGATGCTTGAAACCAAGGATAGTACTGAACCTGTATACACTATATTTTTCCCTATTCATACATGCCTATGATAAAATTTAATTTATAAATTAGGCACAGTAAGAAATTAGCAACAACAACTAATAATGAAATAAGAACAATTACAATAATACACTGTAAGATAAAAGTTATGTGATTTTGGTCTCTTAAAAATATCTTATGTAGTGTACTCACCATTTTACTTAAAAGAAGCATTTTATAGCCTCTCTTTGGCATACTTGAATTGCCAACATGATAGTGCGATGATCAATCTGATATTGAGAGGGATGCTAAGTGAACTAACAAGGCAGTTAATGTATACAGCGTGGAAATGCTGGAGAGAGGGATGATTCATGTTCTGGGCGGGATTGAACACGATTGTGTGGGATGGCAGGAGACAGCCTGACTTCATCATATTACTCAGAGCGTAGATAATTTAAAATTTATGAATTGTTTATTTCTGGAGTTTTCCATTTAATATTTTTGGATCATGGTGATGATAGGTAACGAAAACCTCAGAAAGCAAAACTGAGGGTAAGAGGGGTACTACTGTGTATTTCATTTGTATAGCTAGGATGAGTATTTCTTTAGGGGCACAAATCTATGGCTATGGAAAGGACCCAGGGAATAGCTTTAACTTAGAGTTTAAAAGTCTTTAAATTTACAGCTTTAAAAAACATATATCGAACAGTTTTTATTCTTTTCATTTATCTTTTTCTCTAAAAAATAGAAATTTCCAATTAAAAGAAAGTTCAAGTTGTATGATTTGAGGCTGGCATATTTGTAAAACATTTAAGAAACCTACTCAAAAAGAATTTGTTTCAAATGGTATACAATTAAATGTGTAAACATCTATTTTGTAATATATTTGTATGACCACATAATTTAAAGTTAACTTTATGTTGGCTTTTGAAAATTAAAAGCATTTTAACAAAAAAATATATAATTTTTTTTGTAATTCTTTTTCTTACTTTGTTAGGCTACATAAAATCTGGTAAACGTTGATTCATTATATTCTTATTTTGCCTGTATGAAAATCTGTAACAACCAGTTTTTGGCATTATACACCATTATGAGACTTATTGTCATAATATTATAGGGAAGTCATGCTATTGAATATGCCTTTATGATGTAAAATCAGTTCCCGTGATTTCATCCTATAATCTACTGAAAAACATTTATTCTAATTTCCAATGATTGAAATCCTGATTGAAATAATTTTCAGTGTAGGATTTAATAGGAATCATTCAATAGACATTAGTACATGTCTCGACTGTGCATTACATAAAATAGTACTTAAGCACTGTGGAGTTATAGTGTAGTTGTGGTTAAGAATGAAGACTAAGCCTGACTTAAAATCAGACTCAATTGTTTGCTAATTGTGCGTTAATAAGCATATTAAGCATATTACTTCTTTTCATTGAGTCTTGGTTTCCTTATCTCAAATAGAGGAAACAAGAATTTTATAGTAATTAATTAAAGTAATGAATCATGTGTTTAGGCAGTACCTAGAATATCAAAAGATTCATTGAATGCTAGCTATTGTTTGATTTTCAAAGGAACTTTGGCAGTTAAGTTCAAATTTATTTTTTCAGCTAAGGTAAATGTCTACGGAAGAAAAATATGAAAAGAATGAGGTGTAAGTGACCACATCAGCAATTTAATCATCAAGTAATATGGGATATTTAGCAGGAAATTTACTTGTTGTTGTCAATTTGGACAAATAAAAAATAATGACAAAAAATGACTAGCAGACTATGAGTGACTTAACTCTTATTAGAATTTATTTAAAATTTTCTCAGTATTAGGGAATGACTTGGTTTTGGTTAGACTTTTAAAAAGCTTTATTTTGAAATAATTACAGATTCACAGTAACCTGAAGGTAGTACAGAGAGGTCTGTTGTACTCTTCATCCAGTTTCCCCCAATATGACTATCGTAAATTACTAAATTCCAGAAATTGACAATTACAATGTTTTTGTATAATTCCATGCCATTTATCACATTATAGATTTGTGTAACCATCTCCACAATCAAGATATAGAACTATTCCATCACCACAAAATAATCTAGGAAACTCGAGATAAGGAAGAAAAGAAAGATTGTATATACACATATTTTTCTTACCATGTTGTTTTTTTTTTTTTTACATCCTGGTATTCCAAGATTCCTTCTTTTATACTTTCCTTTCAGTTTACAGAATTTCCTTTTGCCATTCTTTAGAGTAGGTCTGCTGGTGATAAATTATTTGTTTTCCCTCATCTGAGAATATTTTTACTGGATATAGGATTCTGAGTTGACAGTTGCTTTCTTTCTGCACTTGAAAAATCTTGTGTGTCTTTTACTTATGGCTTCCATTGTTTCTGACGAAAAATCTGCTGTCCTGTTAATTGTTTTCCTCTTTAGGTAAAGTGTCATTACTCTCTTGCTGACTTCAACATTTTTTTTTCTTTGTCAACATGTACCTTTGAGTAGATTTCTTTGGATTTATCCTTCGTCATATTTACATAGCTTTTTGAGTTTGTATGTATATTTCTTTTGCCAAATTTGAGAAGTTGTCAGCCATTATTTCTTTGACAACTTTTTTACACTCACCCTCTTTTTCTATTCTTCTGGGGCTCTGATAACACAAATGTTAGATCTTTTATTCTAGTCCTTCAAATCCCTGATACTCTGTTTGTTTGTTTGTTTATTATCTTTTTCTCTCTTGTTCAAGTTGGTTAATTAATATCATTCTATTTTGTGTTCACTGATTTTCTTCTCTGCCCTTCCATTCTGCTATGTAGCCTGTCTTATGAGTGAGTATTTTATTTCACCTATTATATTTTTAGTTTTAAAAGTTCCATTTCATTCTTCTTTGTCTTATGCTTCTTTTCTGAGACTTTCTTTACCAAGACTCTTTTTTCATTTGTTTCAAGCATGTTTATAATTGCTCATTGAAGCATTTTTATTATGGCTGCTTTAAATCTTTGTCAGATAATTTAACATCTCTTGTCATCTTGGTGTTGACATCTGTTGATTCTTTTGTTACCAGCTTGAGATCTTTCTGACTGTTGTCATGACAAGTGATTTATTTTTTAATAGAGACCTCAAATTTTAGTCATTATGTCATGAGATTCTGGATCTTACTGAAAATTTCTGTTTTAGCTGGTTTCTCCTGATACCACTTTGTCGGGGGTAGGTCGATGCTGCCTCATTATTGCTAGGTGGGTCTAGATGTCCAGGTTCCTCATTTGACCTACTTTGAACTTAAAGGGCAGTTCCTTATTAATTGATGTGTGAGGGTGAAAGTACTGGTTTCCCCATTAGGCCTTCAGTGATATCTCCCTGACTGAAAGGGGTAGGAGTGTCTTGTTACTATTCTATACCTGGCCTCCACTGACAGCATGAAGGGGGATGGCCATGTTACCTCTGGACAGTGGTGAAAGTCCTGACTTTCCACTAGGCTTTCTCTTATACCATTCCATCAGAGAAGGGGATGCATACCTCATGATAGCCTTGTGAAAGTAGTTTAGGCTCCTCAGTAAGCCTTTGCTGACATGGGTATAGTCATATTTTTTTTTCTGTGGGGTTTAGTTGGAGTAAATGGTTATTGTCTAAAAGTATCTGTCCTGCTAAGCTGCCTCTTTCCTGATCTTTCTGCTGGAGAGCAGACTTTTCTTAGGGCTTTCATTCTTTTGTGCTCAAATTATTTCTAGGTTGCCAGCTTCCTCAGCTTCATGAGGCTATAAGAAAATTCAGGGAACTCACCACTGTGTTGTTCCTTGGATTCTGAGGTTCCTAGTCAATCTGCTTATTCTCTCCAGTTTTAGAGTGTTCTTGTGTTTGTTTTATATACAATGCTCATGGTTTTTAGCTGTTCTTTGTAGGAGGAAATAGGGAAAAGCACATCTACTTCATCTTTCTAGAAGCAGACGTTAGACTTATTTATGCCCTTTCTAAATTCTTGTTAGTTATTAAGATTTAATTACATCTCAAAACTTGAAACCGCGGACTTACCCTAATCCTTGGTAATGAGACATTTCAGAGTGAGTCTATATCCCATCTGGCTACTTTGACAGTATATTATGTAATATATGTTTATATAGGCAAACACTTTTTTTAGTTTGTAAGGCAAAGTGCTACGTTTAAGAAACATGTACCACACAGACAAGAATCTGTTATACCTTAATTTATATTTTTAAAAATAAATCATGATAAGGGCAATAAAAGTGGAGAGATGTTTAGATGACATAGATCTTACAGATAAGGCCTTGGAGTCAGGATGGAGAACTAGTGTCATACTGAATTTAGTAATGTAATTATCATGCTTAAGTAATGATTAAACTTGTGCATTATTGCAACATCAATCAACTAGCAAAACACACAACTTTACAATCTTTTAAGGACATATTGTTTTACATGCCTTGAAACAGTAAATATAGATTGGATTGACTGAAAAGCTTTCTACTTTAACAATACATTTCCTGAGTATGTTAGTACATTGCTGTGATTTTACTTTGTCTTAAGAGAGTTAGAGAGCATGACTGCCAAATAATAGCAGTGGCAAAGCTTCCCTTTCCTCCTGAGTTGAACTGAAGTCCACTGATAAAGGAGTAGAAAGGTCCATTGATGGCTACATAGATAAAATTTAACTTAGGATAAGAAAATATTTAGATCTGAATGCGACCATATGTATCAGCTCTCTCAGTTTAGAGATAAAGAAATTAAAGCCCATAGTTGTTGAGAGACTTGGGAAAGGTAACAAGCCACTTAGAAAGAATTGGACTTGAATTCAGATTTCATGATTCTGGGGCCATTGTATTTTCCATTAGCCAGTACAGTGAGGAGAGACTCACCTGGAGCCTGTCTTAGTGTAGTGGGGAGTTTAGAGGGGAGATGGCAAGGGCAAAAGTATCTGTAACATGGAGTAGAAAGTGACCATTTTCAGAGGGTCAGATAAAGTTCTGTGAAATATAATTCTACAAGCATTTAAAAATACGCTATAATTCTGACTATGAAATTCATAAAGAATAGGAAAGAAGTCAGAAATCTTGTTACTTCCTGACCATTTTTGAGAAAAAGATCCTCTAATTTATTAATTTGTATTTGAAAAAATATACACCTAGGATAAAAATGTGGATAATGATGCCTGCTTTAGAATTTTTCATAATTTATTTAACCCAGGAATTTTTTTTATATAAGCAAGTAGATTATAAGTGAACAAAACACTCATGTAAGTTATATACGTGGAATTTAAAGACTAGATTCAGTAGGCAGAAGCTTCAAAGAGCTAGATATCACTCTTATAAGGGAGAGTTTTAAATAAAGCTATACAAAAATGGAATGGGCCTTCTCAGAGTACAGGGAGTTCCTGTCACTGAAAGTGCTCGAAGAAAAGCTAGTTGATCTCCTGGTAGGGATGATAACTTAAAGAAGAATTAAGCATTTTGTAGGGAGTGGGACCCAGATGATTTATTAAGTTCCCTTCAATTTTAAGATATTATTTAAAATTATTCCAGTTGCTGCCTAAACTTGGGAGAAACAGGCACAGTTTAAATATTTCATTTTCCATGTTTTCCAGAGGAGAAATGCTTTACTTCCTTATTTTTAAAGTACTAAAGTATCATGTCTAACAGTAAAAAAAAAAGTTTTCATTGTAGAGTAACATTCACATTAAGATTAAATTATATGACATTAAGGTTTCACAAAATGTATATTTCATCACACGTGTATATATAGGACTCACATTTTATTACATACCTCATAGACTGAAGAATTTAAGCAGAAGGCTAGATGTAGCCTGTGTACTGCAGATTTCCCACTATAATAGGACATGAATGTGTTTTTACTTTCTAGTAGTGGTAAATACAGTATTATTTAGTGTTTTTTCTCAATATAGATATTTTGGGTGCTTTCTACTCTTTATTATAAGAGTAATGCATGCACATGGCAAAACACTTAAACTCAAAAAATACCCATGAAAATAAGTCTTCTCTCCCTAATTGGCATTCATTGTTAGTTTTTTTTTTTTTTTGTCTATATGGTTACAGATGTTTTCTATGCAAATAAAAGCATGTATGTATATACTTTTAAAAAATATAAACAGAACACAATACAAATTGCTCTGTCGCTTTTAAAAAAATCTTAATGTATTATAGATCTTTCCGTATAAGGACATACATATTTATCGCATATATTTTGTAAACAATGAGATATAAGTCACGTATCATAAATATTGCCTTTATCAAAAATACATTTCATTGCTTTTTTAGTATGTTCACAAAGTTGTAAATCATTACCACTATCTCATTATAGACCATTTTCATCCACAAAGAAACACTGGACCCATTAGCAGACACATCCCACCTCCCCTCTCCCTCCTGTCCCTGGCAATCACTAATCTGTTTTCTGTCTCTATGGATTTGCTTACTCTGGACATTTTATATTAATAGAATCATACAATATGTGGCCTCTCGTGTCTGACTTCTTTTACTTAGCACTGTCTGTTCTGGGTTCCTTTATGTTATATAACATGAATCAGTACTTAATTCCTTCTGTGACTGAATAAAATTCCATTGTATGGATATACCACATTTTGTTTGTACAATAGTCCCCCCTTATCTACACTGTCACTTTCTATGGTTTCAGTTACCTACAGTCAACTATGGTCTGAAAATTCCAGAAATAACCAGTCCATAAATTTTAAATCGTGTGGTGTTCTGAGTAACATGATGGAATCTCATGCTGCCTGGTTCTGTCCCACCCAGGACATGAATCATCCCTTTGTCCAGTGCATCCATGCTGTATGAACTCCCCACCCATTAGTCACTTAGTAGCAATATCTCTGCTATCAGATTGACTGTCTCAGTATTGCAATACTTGTGTTCAAGTAACACTTATAGTAACCTAACACTATGTCATAGTGCTTATGTCATTCGCCTCACTTCATTTCATGATGTAGGCATTGTATCATCTTGCATCATCACCAGAAGGGTGAGTACAATACCATAAGATATTTTGAGTGAGAGAAACCACATTCACATAACTTTTATAAAGTATATTATTATAATTGTTCTATTTTATTATTAGTTATTGTTATTCTCTTACTGTGACTAGTTTTTAAATTAATTTATCACATTAATTTAGGTACTGTGGACAATGCAAAGAAAAAAGAGTATATTTAGGGATTGGTACTAGACATGGTTTCAGAATCTACTGGGTGTCTTGGAAAGTATACCCCTGAGGATAAGAGGGCACTGCTGTACCTGCATTTGTACACATTTGCAGTCATTTTCACTCATAGCTGCTGAGAGGAAATTGGAGGCTTTCTCTTTTATAGGGTCTATTTAATGCTGAAGATATCTCCTTAGAGAGTGTTCCCTGCAAAATAACAGAACATGATAGGTAACGTTTTCTTTTTCTTATTCCCAACACACATGTACTTCCTTAATCTCAGTCCTTTCTTCATCATGTTCCCTCTTTCTGGGATACACTTTTACAAACCCACTTTCTCCACCACAGGCCAGTAAATTAAATCCCACCCATCCTTAAGGACCAGCCCCAAACTTCCCCAGTTGTACAAGCAGAAGTTATTACTCCCTGCAGATTTCTTACTGCATGCTGCTTAGCTTTCTCTTACAGAATTGAGCACAATCTGCCTTAACCATAGATGTTTGATCACTTCTCAGTTTTAAACTCAAGAGCACAGGCCTTGCCTTGTTCATCTAAGAGCTACCACTATAGCTAGCAGTGTACAGTAAGGTCTTAGTATTTTCATGGACCTATATGTATAATCAAGTCTGTCACAAGACTCCAGAACAAACCAAGAAGAAACACAGAGGTAGACACGGAAAGCAAAATACTCAAAATAATAAAGCAAAAGTATGTTTCCTCATGTAGTAGAGTTCTCCACAGAAAAAGAACCAATAAGAGATTACATATGTGTGTGTGTGTATAAATTTTATATAAAATACACAAACAGATATTAAGGAACTAGATCATGGTTGTAGAGGCTGGTAAGTTAGAGGCCCAGGGAAACAGTAGATGTTGAAGCCTGAGTGATTATGCTATATAAAACAAATTATCTAAATTATAAATTTATTTCAAAGCTCTTTTATCATTTTTTTTAAATTAAGTTGGAGTAACATTGGTTAATACAATTGGTTAATAGGGTAACATTTAATTAAATTGGGGTAAATGGTTAATACAATTTTTATAATTTTCAGGTGTACATTATAATTTGACATCTGTATATTCTATTGTGTGTTTACCACCCAAAGCCTAGTTTCATTCAGCTACCATATATTTGATCCCCTATACCCACTTCAACCTCCCCCATCCCCCTATATTCTACCCCCTTTAGCCTGTCTACCTCCAGCCTCCTCCCCCATCCCACTAGTAACCACTAGTCTATAGTCCAGGTCCATGAGCCTCTGTTTGTCCTGTCCTGTTCATTTGTTGCTTTTAGGTTTATATCCCATATATAAGTGATATGTGATTTTCAACTTTTTCTGTCTGGCTTATTTCTCTTAGCATGATTATCTCAAAGTCCAATCCACATTGTCGCAAATGGCAGTGTTTCATTTCTTCTTATAGCTGA
>PUFA01000770.1:0-60606 GCA_003508835.1 Eonycteris spelaea
AATAAAATAAGAATTCTTGCATTTCCCCATTGAATTCATATACATAAATGCAACTTAGCTTTAGCTCTAGCTACATCCCCATCCAACACTACTTTTCAAATGTGAGAACATCTCTGTAAATACATAGAATCCTAAAATGTTCACACTTGTTGCATTGCCTGGGCCCTTCTTTCTCCTTATTTGCTTTCCTTTCTGTTCACACCTATCTATATTTGTTGTGGACAGAAATTATAGATGGCAAGATTGAGCTGATGAAACAAGAGTCTAGCCAAGATGGTCTCAAGGATAATGGGTCATTCGCATTGCTGATGGCAGCTGTGTGGAGGGTGTTGCTCTTGTCACCAAGGACGGACAGGTGGTGGAATGCCGACCAGAGAGGCCTCGCTTCCCTGGCTGGCGGTTCTTATGGCTGTAGTATCCCTGAGTTGGGTCGGACACCTGCCACCCTGTTACTGTGGAGAGTCCCAGGGCCTAGGCCCCAGTGCTGGAGCCCACGCCATCAGAGTGATGCGTGTGGCCGAAAGACGCCTGTGAGCACTCAGCATACGGCGCCTGAGCCATACCACAGCTACCTCCTACTGCTGTCTACAGAGGCCTGTCCCCTGTGGTGCCCACATAGCAGCTGACAGAGGTGCTTTGGAGAGTGCCTGAGGTAGCCAAGATGAGCCCGATTACCCAGGGGGCATTCTATGGACAGTGTAATCCCTGCCCTCTAGAAGGACCACCCCAAAGCCCAGCAGGACACCTGCCCAGCCCTTATGCCCCAAGTGCTATCTCTCCAAAGACTGGGACTGGATTTTCTTCCCACTTCTCTGGGACTAGCAGGCCTCCTCTGGTCTAGTACCATCTGTTCACTGGCATTTTTGTGTACCGCCTTTGCTGTGGGCTGAAAAGAGGAAGCAATAAACAACAAAGTTACTGTATCTGAAACACAGAACCAATGATCTATTTTAGGACATTTTAGTTGCTTCCATGTCCTACCACTGTGAATAATTCTGCTATGAACATTAGTGTGCATATATCTTTCTGTATAAATGTTCTCAATGTGTTTTTGTTGTTGGTGTTGTTTTGGTTGATACCCAGTAGAGGGATTGCTAGACCATAGTAATTTTATTCATAGTTTTTTAAGGAACCTCCATACTGTTTTCCATAGTGGCTTTTCCAATTTACAGTCCACCAACAGTGTACAGTATTCCTTTTTCCCCACAACTTCTCCAACACTTGTTATTACTTGTCCTGTTGATGATAGCCATTATAAGACCTACGACAAATTGTATAGAAGAAAACATAGAAACTAAACACATGGACCTTGGAATTAAAGAGGATTTTATTAATTTAACTTCAAAGGCAAGCAAAGTAAAAACAAAAATCAATAAATGGGACTATACCAAAATACTATTTTTCTGGACTAGAGGGGAAGATGGTGGACTAGGTAAAAGCAGGGTTCATCTCCTTCCAGGTCTGCATTAAAATTACAACCAAATTATAAAGTAATCAATGTGGAGAATCACCTGAAGCCCAGCTGATGGTAACACCTAATATAATGATAATATAAAGGAGCCACATTGAAGCTGGTAGGATGGACAAAGTCAGGAATCAAGCTGGACCCACACCCGTGGGTAGTGGAGGATCACTGGGAAGGAGAGCAAGGCTTTAGAAGCTCTACTGAAGGAGAGGGAATCCTGACCTCATTTGGGGGCTCACCAGCCCAGGGAAAAGGAAATTTCAATAACTTTGACTTATAAAAACCAGAAGATTCTGTCCATCTGGGTGAGATGGAAGGGGACTGAATCCTTAGATGCCCTTTTGAAGGAAACACACACACGCTTTCTGACCTGTGGACACTCACCCAAACACTGGCAGTGGGTCAGAGGCTTGTGTGGGATTCATTCTGAGAAAGTCTGCATTACCTGGTGCCAGAACGAAGGCTGGAAGGGCAGCCACCATTGTGCCTGAGTCCAGCCCCCCTACAGGGTAATCTACAGACTGCCAGAGTTGACTCAGCAGACCCCTTGCACAGAGCCATTAGGAAGCTCTGGCAAGAAAGGATCAGCCTGCCCCACCCAACACAGATCTCCCAGGCCTTTTGTTGCTAGAATGCTGCCAAGACCTGCTCGGATTCAGGGCCAAACATTCCCAGTGGGAGGCCTGCACAGCCACATTTCTGAGATAAGGCCAGGCAGATCTCTGCTGCCAACTCAAACTTGGGTAGATCTCTGGGATCTATAAGCCAGTCCCATACAGAGCAGGTCTTGCTGTCATCTGAGACTTCTGCTAGAATGTGCAAAAATGTTATCAAAGTTGCAGCATGACTGAAGCTGTATTGATCAGACTGCCATTGTCTCTCTGAGACCCTGCCCTACCCTACCCACAAATTGCCCCAGGTGGCCCACCAACAGCGAACTGCCACAGCCTTGCCCCTCCCCTCCCCTGATTTCCCAATCCATCCAGGTAACAAATTTTGGCTTGCACAGGGCGGGCACTACACAGAAATCAGTGGCAGGCAGATCTCTGCTGACTGCAAGAATTGCAATGTTGTGTCAAGGAGTGCAGGGGTCTGTACCACCACTCCAGATAGCAGCTGATCTCACTGAGATTTTGACAACAATGGAAATGTCCAGGCACAGAAGTTGCAGCAAAACTGAGGCTAAAGTGGCCTTGTTGTGGCCGCCAGCCCCCGAAAGACACACGGACCACCAGAACTCAGTGAGTGAGTTATAGGAAGCATTCTTTATTCAGCCAGCTGGGTCTGCCAGGGGTACGCAGACCCCAAATTAAGCAGCCCTGAAATGTAGAGGTACAGGGTTTTTAAGCCCCAAATCCCATTCTTCATTCTGTCTAAACACAAAGGTCTATCCTTCTTCTATTCATTACCTGTCAACTCACAGGTCAGGTGCATAAGTGGGGTTACAGAAGCAGAAAGCTTGTTTAGAATGTTATGTTCCTATGGGTAACAGCCTATGTTTCTATGGACATAGCCATGTTCTCATGGGCATAACCAAGCAGTAATTTTCCTGCAAGTAATACATTTCTAGCAGTCATTTTTCAGCCATTACAGCCTGATGATAGCCTGTGTCTTCCTGTGATACCGCTTCACCCAAGCCACAAAGTGCCTGCAGTCCATTGACAGGCAGCCACACGTGCCATGTTTGGCTCTGGGGTTGCGCAGTCAATCCAGGCAACAGACCTTGGCTAGCACAGTGAGCGCATTTCAAGGAAAACAGTTGTGGACAGACCCTGGCTGCCTGTTCAAGCAGCAATATCTCTTGAGGGGATTTCAGGGATGTGTATTGGCCTGACAGTCCTTGACTCCCTGAGTTCCTATCTCATCCAATATACTGCACTTTGATAGACAGCTGCCCCCTGCCCTGGGGTAGTGCATTTAGGCCCAAGTTGGGCAGTATGTGACCTTGTTACAAGTGGAAACTTGTACAGGAAGCCACGGAGACAGTATTGGCACATAAACTGACACTGCAGTGACAGGGGGAAATTTACTCAACAGACCCAGGGGATTCCCAGAGTTCCTGCGCCACCCAACACCCATATTACTCAGAAGCTCAACCAGTTTCAGAGACTCATGGGCAGCTGACAGATAACGTCATGTCTTGAGGAGCACCATTTCCTCTGCTAAACTGCCATAGGTCAGGGACGGGAATAACCAACCACTGCCTACAGCGTTGTCTCTTCCACTTACCTATAGATCCAGCATAGGCAACAACCACCTATGGATTGCTTTGTAGTTCCCACTGAGTAGCTCTGAGCAATCAAAATCAGTGGCTGAACTGGGCCTATGGGGGAGCCCCTCTCAAGGGGCCACAAAACCAACACATCTAGAGGCTAGCACCAGACCACAACAGAGCAACTTCTGACTAGTTCCATTAGTGGTACACACAAAGGGTGGTTACGTTAAGTACACAAGCCTGCTAGGACAGATCCTACTCCGTGGGGTCAACTCCCACATAGCACATTACCCTGTGGCTGCAGCCAATTACCACAATTAGTCAGCCTGAGTATTAATCCCATCCACTGATCTACTAACAACAATAAAGGCTTGGTGACAACAGAAAATCACACACGACACATACAAAGATCACATCTAGAGCCCCAGCATAAAGGATCAGGGAGAATGTGCCACTGGGCCACACAGGACACCTTCCACACTAGTACATCTGGCCAAGACTGAGAGAGAAAGCAAATATTCCTGACACATAGAAAAAAAAAAAAAACACAGAGAGGCTAATAAAATGAGAAAAACAAAGAAATATGCCACAAATGAAACAACAGGCGAAAACTCCAGAAATAAGCTACATGAAATGGAGGCAAGCAACCTACTAGTTCAAAATGAACTTATGGAGAGAATGAATGAACACAATGAGAACCTCAACAGAGAGACAGTAAGCATAAAAGGACATAGAAACCATAAAAAAAACCAGACAGAAATGAGGACTACAATAACTGAAATGAAGAATACACAGAAGGATTCAACGGTAGATTGGACGAAGCAGAAGATCAAATCAGCGAATTGGAAGACAAGGTAGCAGAATACACACAGTCAGCACAGTCAGAACAACAAAAAGAAAAAAGAATTTTTTAAAATGAGGATAGTTTAAGAGATCTCTGGGACAACATGAAGCTTAAAAACATCCAGATCATAGGAGTACCTGAAAAGGATAGAGAGAGAAAGGGATTGAGAATTTATTTGAAGGAATAATGGCAGAAAACTTCCCTAACCTGGAAAAGTATTTAGACATACAAGTGCAGGAAGCACCAAGAGTCCCAAATGAGAGGAATTCAAACAGACCTACACCAAGACACCTCATAATTAAAATGCCAGTGGTCAAAGACAAAGAGAGAATCTTAAAAGCAGCAAGAGGAAGGTGGCTAGTTACTTATGAGGGTATCCCCATAACAATGTCAGCTGATTTTTCAATGGAAACTTTGCAAGCCAGAAGGGAATGGCAAGAAATATTCAAAGTTATGAAAAACAAGAATCTACAACCATGAATACTCTACCCAGCAAGGCTTTTGATTAAAATGCAAGATTTGATGAAGAGCTTCCCTGATAGGAAAAAGCTTAAAGAATTCATCACCAACATGCCAGCATTACAAATGTTGAAGGGTATTCTGTAAAAAAGAGAAGTGGTAAAAAGAAAATAAAAATAACAAATATGAATAATAAAATGGCAGTAACAATGTATCTATCAGTAATCACTTTAAATATAAATGGATTAAATGCTCCAATCAAAGCACATAGGGTAGCAGAATGGATAGGAAAACAAGACCCACGCATATGCTGTCTACAAGAGGCCAACTTCAGATCAAACAACACCCACAGACTGGAAGTAAAAGGATGGAAAGAGATATTTCATGCAAATGGATATGAAAAAAATGCTGGAGTAATGATACTTATCTCAGATAAAATAGACTTTAAAACAAAGGCTATAATAAGAGACAAAAAATGGTATTACATAATGATAAAGTGATTGACAAATCAAGAAGACATAACCCTAGTAAACATATACACACCCAACACAGGAGCACCTACATGCATAAAGCAATTATTAACTGACATAAAAGGAGAGATCAATAGTAATATACTCATAGTAGGAGATTTTAACACCCCATTGACACAAATTAACAGATCTTTCTGGCAAAGAATAAACAAGGAAACAATGAGCCTAAAAGACACTCTAGAACAGATGGACTTAATAGATATTTTCAGAGCATTTTATCCCAAAACAGCAAAATACACAGTCTTCTCAAGTGCACATGGAATGTTTTCTAGGATAGACCACATGTTAGGACACAGATCAAGTCTCAATAAATTTAAGAAGATCGAAATCATATCAACCATCTTCTCCGATCACAATGGTATGAAACGAGAAATCAACTACAAGGAAAAAACTGGAAAATACACAAACACATAGAGGCTAAATAACATTCTACTAAACAATGAATGGGTTATTAATGAGATCAAGGAAAAAATCCAAATATAACTAGAGACAAATGAATATGAAAATAATGGGTCAAAATCTACGGGACACAGTAACAGCAATCTTAAGAGGGAAATTCATAACAATACAGGCCTACTTCAAGAAAAAGCTCAAATAAATGATTTAATCTTACACTTAAAAGAACTAGAAAAAGAACAGCAAACAAGGTCCAAAATGAATAGAAGAAAATAATAAATATCAGAGTGGAAATAAATGAAATAGAGTTAGAAAAACAGTACAAAAGACTAATAAAACCAAAAGCTGATTCTTTGAAAGGATAAACAAAATTGACAGACCCTTTGCCAGACTCATTAAGAAAAAAAGAGAGAGGACTCTAATGAATAAAATCAGAAAGAGGAGAAATAACCACAGCCTCACTGAAATACAATGGATCATAAGAAAATACTACAAGCAATTACATGCCAAAAAACTGGACAACCTAGAAGAAATGGACACATTCCTAGAAACATGCACTCTTCCAAGACTGAGTCAAGAACAAACAGAAAATCTGAACCGACCGATTACCACCAATGAAATCGAATCAGTAATCAACAACCTCCCCAGAAAACAAAAGTCCTGGACCAGATGGCTTCATAGGCAAATTTTACAAACATTCAAAGAATTATCACCTATTCTTCTCAGACTATTCCAAAAAATTCAAGAAGAGGGAAGACTCCCTAACTCCTTTTTGAGGCCATCATTACCTTGATTCCAAAACCAGACAAAGACATTACAAAAAATAAAACTGTAGGCTGATATCTCTTATTAACATTGATACAAAAATCCTCAACAAAATATTAGCAAACTGATTTCAGCAATACATTACAAATATCATACACCAAGATCAAGTTGGATTTATTCCTGGGATTCAAGGTGGGTTAATATCTGTAAATCAATTGATGTGATACACCACATTAACAAATTGAAAGATTGAAACCGTATGATCATATCAATAGATGCAGAAAAAACGTTTGACAAAATATAGCATCCATTTATAATAAAAACTCTCAGCAAAGTGGGGATAGAGGGAATATACCTCAGCATAATAAAGGCCATATATGACAAACCTACAGCTAACATCATACTCAATGGGGAAAGGCTAAAAGCATTTCCCTTAAGATCAGGGAACAAGACAAGGATGCTCGCTTTCACCACTCTTCTTTGACATTGTATTGGAAGTCTTAGCCACAGCAAAGGAGAAAGAGAATTAAAAGGCATCTGAATTGGAAAAGAAGAAGTAAAACTCTTGTTATTTGCAGATGACATGATATTATATAGAGAGAACCCTAAAGATTCCACCAAAAAACTGTTAGGACTGATCAGTGAATTCAGTAAAGTAGCAGGTTACAAAATAAATATGCAGAAGTCAGTGGCATTTTTATACACCAATAATGAACTTTGAGAAAGAGAAATTAAGAAAACAATCCCATTTACAATTGCATTGAAAACTATAAAATACCTGGCAATCAAATTAACCAAGAAGGTAGAAGACCTGTTTTTAGAAAATTATGTCATTGAAAAAAGAAACTGAAGAAGATACAAATAAATGGAAGCACATACCATGCTCGGGTAGGAAGAATCAACATTGTTAAAATGGTCATACTACCCAAAGCGATCTATAGATTCAATGCAATCCCTATCAAAATATCAATGACATTTTTCAGAGTGATAGAGCAAATAACCCTACAATTTATATGGAACCATAAAAGACCCCAAATAGCCATGGCAATCTTGAGAAAGAAGAATAAAATTGGAAGTATTACACTACCTGATATCAAACTATACTATAAGTTACAGTAATCAAAACAGCATGGTACTGGCATAAAAACAGATACATTGATCAATGGAACAGAATAGAGAGCTCAGAAATAAATCCAAATCTATACATTCACTTAATATATGACAAAAGAGGTAAGAATATACAATGGTGTAAAGACAGTCTCTTCAGTAAATGGTGTTGGGAAAATTGGACAGATATATGCAAAAGAAAAAAAGTGGCTGGACCACCTTCTTACACAGTATACAAGAATAAACTCAAAATGGATTAAAGACTTAAATGTAAGACCTGAAACCATAAAACTTCTAGAAGAAAACATAGGCAGTAAACTTTCTGATATTTTTTTCAGATGTATCTCCCCAGGCAAGGAAGAAAAAGAAAAAAATAAACAAATGAGATTACATCAAACGAAAAAGTTTTTTGTACAGAAGGAAACTATCAACAAAACAAAAAGACAACCAACTGATTAGGAAAAGAGATTTGTAAATGATACATCTGATAAGGGGTTAATATCCAAAATATATAAAGAACTCATACAACTCAACAACAAAAAAACAATCCATTTAAAAAATGGGCAGAATACCTGAACAGATACTTCTTCAAAGAGGAAATACAAATGGCTAATAGACATATGAAAAGATGCTCAAGGTTTCTGATTATCAGAGAAATGCAAATTAAAACCAGAATGAGATATCACCTCACATCTGTCAGCATGGCTATCATTAATAAATCAAAAAACAACAAGTTTGGCGAGGATGCGGAGAAAAGGGAACCCTCCTACATTGTTGGTGGGATTGCAAATTGGTATAGCTGCTATGGAAAACAGTATGGAGGTTTCTCAAAAAATTTAAAATGAATATACCTTTTGACCCTGCGATTGCATTTCTTGGTATTTATCCAAAAAAAGAAAAACCCAAAACAATAATTTGTAAAGATCTGTGCACACCAATATTTATTTATGCAGCAAATTTTACAATAGCCAAGATATAGAAGCAATCTAAATGCCCATCTACAAACGACTGGCTAAAGAAATTATGGCTCACATGTACAATGGAATATTACTTAGCCATTAAAAAAATGAAATCCTACCATTTGCAATGATATAGATGGACCTAGAGGTTTTTATGCTGAGTGAAATAAGTGAGACAGGAAAAGATAAATACCATATGATTTCACTTACATGCGAAATCTAAGGAACAAAAAGAACAAATTAATCAAAAACAGACTCACAGATAAAGTGGACAATTTGGTGATGGACAGAGGTGGCTGAGAGAATGGAGTGAAGGATTAAGGAAGTACAAATTAGTAGTTGATGGATGGTCACAGGGATGGGGAGCATAGCAAAGGGAATGCAGTTAGCATTAATATGTTGGCTAGGTGGTGAGCCAGGGGATGGAGGGAGCAATTGGGGGGATCGTTTTATGAACTATATCGACATCTAACCAATGTACTGTATACTTGAAACTAAGTAAAATAAATAAATTAATTTAAAAATACTATCTTTCAAAACGATATTTTTGACAAAGTACTAGCACACTATGCTCAGAACAGTGCTTAGACAGTGAATGGAAAATGCACTTTTCTATAACACCTGTGATAAAGGGTTTGACATGAACACACTAGAGTCAGCTGGATACTTTTGTAGAATGGAAATCAAATTTATTCACTCATACAAGTAGCAAAATCTATCATGTGACTTGTTATTAGTAAATTTGTAACAGGCAAGTTAAAATAAATTTTTTTAAAAGTTTTCTTAACCACAACCCTAAACGTAACCCAGTAACACACATTAAACTTTAACCAAAATCTGAACTTAAACCTAACATTAATCCTAATTTCAACTCAAACCCAAAATGTATCTTTAATCTGAACCCTACCCCTAATATTAATCTCAAGGTAACCATAACCCAAAAAGTAGAGTTAACTGTGAACATTATATTAGACACCAACCCTCAACCACTAAAAGTAGTGTCTCAAACTAGCCTGTAATATAGCTACTAATAATAATGCCATGTCATAAATTTACCTACATGCATGACAAGATATATTTGGAATTCATTAAAAAAATAAAACGTGTAAAAGTAAGTCTCCTTGAATTAGACCCACTACAGATAAGTATGATTTCCAGTCTCTGACCAACCACTGCTCTGAATGCAGTTTCAGTATTGACAAAAAGTTCTAGCATTTCCCCCAAACATCTCCTATACATGTCAGTTAAAGATCATGTGCATTCAAGATGATCCAAACCTCTCTTCCCCACTCCCCCAAAGTATGAATGGATTGAAAGAACACCCTGCTCTAACAATTTGGAACCACTTGCCTCTTAGCAAGAGATGAACAAGGAGCCATGTCATGAACTCAGCTACATGTCTGTCAGGGTGGATTGAGTTTCAAACCATGCTAGACCTCTGCCAATGACAGTGCACTCAGTACAGAGGCTCTGCTTACAAGTGATGCAAGTGAGTGTGATGGCCACTCTCCAGGTAAGCACTTTGAGTGCAGGCTTAACTGGCACTGCGTGTTAGCACTTTGTCGAAATATCTCTTGCATATGTTGGGCACAGACCACATGTGGTCAACTATGCACTTAGGTTCCCTGTCTGAGAGGAAACCTGAGATGAGCCTGCATTTGGCAGTCTGTTCCTCAGGACCTACAAAGTGCACATTGCTGTTAAACACAGCACCCCATGTACTGCAGAGGAGTTTTTAGGGTGATCCATGGAACGGACCCTCTGTCAAGTGCTCCTGGCAACTCTCCCATTTGGTATGCATTTATAAACAAGTGAGCCCACAATTTTCACTTATCATGTTACGCAACGCAAATGTGTTTAAGGATAAACAGACCAATGTGCTGGAGGTTTTCAACAATGACCTTTCAGAAAGAGACAGGTACCAAAGTCATGTCGTGAATTTGGCTCCATGCAGAAGAGGGTACATTTGCACACCACTTAAAAAACAGATCCTGCAGAATATAGTGTGCTCACTTCAAATGCATTTCTATTTGCAATACAGGTAAAGAGTGATGCCCGTTCTCTGACTAAGCACTGTTTGGAGTGCAGACTTGGTACCTCACACAGGGTGTTAGGACTTTGTCAAAAATATTCCTTTGGGGCAACCACTGTCACAGGCACTGCATTAAAGGAATTGTGCTTAGTCCCCATTGGCAGAAAGAAAGACTATGATAAATGAAGCTGGCAAGGACCTTTTTGTTACATACAAAGCACATGTGGCATTAAACGACCTTATGTCTTTCAGGAAGCTTGGAAGTTTATAGGCCAAACATATATTTTGTGAAATGCTTTCAACAACTCTCCCATTTGGTTTCTCACAAATGAGGTCTCTCAGTCTCTACTTATCGTTTTATACAGTGTGTAGAAGTTCAAAGAGTCAAAGGCCACTGATCTGAATCATATTTGTTTTTTTCCAGCTTTATTAAAATATGATAGACAATTAGTTGCTTGTATAAACAAGGTACACTTCAATGAGTTTTTTTTTTTTTCAAATATAGTCGGCATACATTAGTTTCAGTTGTACAGCATAGTTATTAGGGATCTATGTAACTCACAAAGTGATCACCTCACTAAATCCAGTATCCCTCTTCCCTCTTACATATTTATGACATTATTAACTATTTTTCTTATGCTATGCTTTATATCTCCATGTCTTTTATGTAACTATCCATTTGTACTTAATAACCCCTTTGTCCTTTTTTGCTGTTCCCCCAACTCCTCTCCTATCTAGTAGCCCTCAAAATATTCTCCATATCAGAGTTTACTTTTGATTTTTGTTGTTGTTGTTTACTTTGTTCTTTAGATTCCACATGCACATGAAATCATGTGTACTTGTCTTTATCTGACTTATTTTATTCAGCATGATACCCTCTAGGTCCATCAAGGCAATATCTTTTCTGTCGTCTTCCTTTTAGTCTGCGTGTGTCTTTTGATCTGAAGTGAGTCTCTTATAGGAAACATATGTAAGGGTCTTGTTTTCTTATCCATTCGGCCACTCTATTTTTTGGTTGGAATACTTAATTCTTTTCCATCTGAGGTACTTGTTGATAGAAATGTAGTTATTACCATTCTTTACTCATGTTTTTGATACATGTTTTTTCTTTTTAAAGAAGTCCCTCTAACTTTTCCTGTAATACTGCCTTGGTGTTGATAAATTCCTTTAGCTTATTTTATCTGGGAAGCTCTTTATCTGTCCTTGAACTCTAAATGAGAACTTTACTGCATACACTATTCTTGGTTGTAGATCCCGGATTTTCATCACATAGAATATTTTGTGTCAAGCCCTTCTGTCTTGCATAGTTTCTTTAAGAAATCAGATACCAGTCTTATGGGTGATCCCTTATAGGTAATTAACATTTTCTGTTGCTGCTTTTAAGATTCTCTCTTGAATTTAACCTTTGGCATTTTCATTATGATGTGTCTTGGTGTGGGCCTCTTTGGGTTCCTGGTTTTGGGAACTCTCTGAACTTCCTGGGGTTGTATGTCTATTTCCTTCACCAGATGAGGGAAGGTTTCCATCATTATGTCTTCAAATAGATCTTCAACTTCTTGTTTTCTTTCTGTGCCCCTATGACATGGATATTTTTACATTGAATAGTGTCCAAAAGACAACTTAAGTTGTTATTATAATCTTGGCTTCCTTTTCTTGCCGTTTGATTGAGTGTCCTTTGCTTCCCCATGCTCTATATCAGTGGTTCAATCCTATTCTTTATCCACTCTGTTGATTCCCTCCAATAGCTTCTTCATCTCAGATAATGTTTTCTTCATTTCTGACTAGTTCCCTGTTATGAATTCCATTTTCATTTTTATTTTTTTTATTTCTTTGTTAAAGTTCTCATTGAATTCATCAACATTTCCTTTAAGTTCATTGAGCATCTTTATAACCAACCAATGTTTTGAACTCTGCATCTGTTACATTGCTTGATTCCATTATTCTTGGATCTCTGTTCTATTCTCTCATATGGTTTCTACTTCTTTGTCTCCCCATTTTGGCTGCCTTTCTGTGTCTATTTCTATGTACTAAGCAAAGCTTCTAAGTCTCCAAGTCTAATTACTGTAACTTTGTGTAGTAGGTGTTCAGTGGCACAGTCCTGAGAGGGGTTCAGCTGCAGGCCAAGTTTAGCCCCAGCCTGTGCTCCTCTGGGGCCACCAGTCAAGATTCAGCAAGCAATCCACAGATGCTGTGCTTGTAGTTACCTCAGGAGGCCATGCCAGAAACTGAGGCCAGCTGCTGCTAGTGTGAGTCTTGGCTTTGCTCAGCAAGGAACGCCAGACTTGCTGAGTACACACTAGGTATGGCTTAGGTGGGGCTGTGAGTTGGAGAAGGTGGAGTTTCAAGGAATCCTTTGGGCAAAGTGACCTCTGCTATCCAGTTCAACGATGTCTCAATTATGGGTCACTGAGTCCACACACTAAGAGGGAAGGGCTCAACAGGAGGACAATGGATAATGGCAGCACTTGTGCCCAGGAGACAGCCTTGCCTCTGACCCTCACTCCAACAACTTAGTGTTACCTGTAAGTCCCTGGTGCCCCCTGCACAGCCAACCCAGTGCTGGTGCTTAGAGTGAGAGGATCCATCACCGTGAAAGTCAGCTTGTGGATATGGTCCCTTTAAGAGGCATCTGCACTCTGTTGCCTGCCACTGCTGTAGCTCCTGTCCCATTTAGCTGATGGAGACTGGCAACCTTGCATCTTTATCCCTTCTACCTTCCATTGCAGGGTGATTTCTTCATAGTGCTTTGTTCATCTAGATCCCAGGCAACTTTGCTTGCTGTTTGTGCCATGTTTCTGTCACAACTTTGATGTGGTCGCAAGAGGGATGAACAAAGTCTCTATCATCTATGCCCCTTAATCTATTTTTTTTTCCTCCTCAGCTGCCTTGCTTTTTTATACCTCTTCTCTGCTACTGGGACTGGCTGAAGTATGTGCTTCAGTTCTAGTTGCTCCAGATACCCCTCGGCTTGGTGCTCACACTGTGAGGATAGGAGGGAGGTGGAGAGTAAGCTCTGGAAAGGTGGCTAGAGGCAGCCAGGCTCATGACTCAGCTTTCTTCCTGGCAATGACTGTTGCTAAAACACAGTTGTTGCCCACTTACTCAGTCTCAGCCCTGTTTTCAGCCCTGATCACTGAACTTTGCTACATAGATTATATACATATCCCCCATATTCAGGGCTTGAGTCAAAATCTGCCACGTAATTTCCCCCTCCCTCTCATTCTACAGAAAGCTCCAAGTTGCGTTCCATAGGACCGCATTTTTTCCTACCGGGTCACGTGATTTGCCCACCTCCAGATGTTTTGATGAACAGACCTCTCAGACATGCTTGTGTGCAGGTTGGATGCTATTTATTGGGTTGTAGATGTTCAGCTTGTGCTTTCAAGGGGAGAGATGCGGGGAGGTTCTCACATTGCCATGCTTCTGACCTCACTCCCCTAATGGATTCTTAACTAAAACATTTATAGTATATGTATTTAACTTATTATAGTCTAATTTCAAGTACTGAGGTAGTTCAGGTAAAGTTAAAATCATGCAGCAATTTACTTCTATTTTCCCCTCTTCTGGACTTACTGGTATACTTTTACTTAATTTAGAAAAACAACACTATGTATCACATCTTCTACAATGGAATAGTACTCAGCTATAAGAAAAGATGAAATACTGCCATTTGCGATGACATGAATGGACCTTGAGAGAATCATGCTAAGTGAAACAAGCCAGACAGAAAAAGTTGAAAACCATATGATATCACTTATATGTGGGCTATAAACCAAAAAGCAACAAACAAACAGGACAAATAAACAGAGACTCATGGACATAGACAGTAGACTGGTGGTTACAAAGAGGAAGGCAGGTAGGTGGGGGAAAAGGGGTCAAGTATGTGGTAACAGAAAGAAATCTAACTATGGGCAGTGAAAACATATATATGACTTACTGTTGAATTGTACACTTGAAGCATTGGATTTTGTTAACCAATGCCACTAGAATAAATTAAGAAAGAAAAACAATACTAATAATATTTATTTTGTGCTAAAATTCAATAATTTTTAAGAGATTTATTTTGTTTTATTCTCATTTATTTTTTTACAATTATAGTTGGCATTCAGTATTACACTGGCTTCAGTGTATAACACTGTGTACAACATAGTGTTTGACATTTATATAATTTACAAAGTGATCACCCTTGATAACTCTAGTACCCATCTAACAACATACATAGTTATTACAACATTACTGAATTTGTCTTTTCTCATATTAAACTAAATTACACAACAGAAAAGAAGAAAGAAGAACCTGTAAGGAGAAAAGAAAAAAGAGAAAATAAGGTATATTTAAACTTGAGAAGCCACAACACACAGGCAATGCAGATTCATAAAAGGAATTGGGCAAAAGGGGTAGGAAAATTCACAGCATTTGCATACTTATCCATGATACCTAGTACCCCTGTAGAGCTGTGCACCTGGGAGGATCCCTTCATAACAGGCTTTCTCCTTCGGGATTGAAACAAAATGGACTGTAAGTTTAAAGTTTTCTTGTCTGGAGGCAACCCAAAGGGACTGATTTATGTCTAGCTTCACTCAGACTGCTGATGGCACTTGTGGCACAATTTGGAAGCCACTGAAAACAGGCAAGTACCTGGCACTTTATAGCTGCAACTCTGCAATCCAACACCAGGTAGAACAAGCATCAGAAAAGGTTTTTGAGGACCTCAAACCTCTAGCTGTGATGAGTGTGAAAGTCTTCAATTGCATAAAGCCAGTATATATATAAAAAAAGTGGTGATTGTTTTTTCAAATGCCCAAATCTCATGAAAAATTACAAGCATATAAGAAACAGGGAAACAAGGCCCACTCTTAAGAGTAAAATAGACTATAGACACCAACCCTAATAGAGAAGCAATCTATAAGCTGTTTGATAATGATTTAAAAATAACTGTCATAAATATGTTCAGTAAGCTAAAGAAAACACATATGAGATAATAAACAAATAAAAATATTTCATGAACAAAATACAAATATCACCAAAGAAATAGAAACTATAAAAAAGAACTGAATGAATTTTTAAACTGAAACACACAAACTGAGCTGAAAAAATTCCCACAAATAGGTTATTCAAAATTCTCAACTCAGAGAATCAAAATAAACAAACAAGGAAACAGTGAGAAACTAAGAGGCTTATCAATGTATACATAATGGGACTCCCAGAAGAAGAGAGAGGTAAAAGGCAGAGAGCATGTTTGAAAAACAAACAAACAACAAACTAACTAACTAATAAGGCCAAAATTTTCCCAAATGAAGAAAGGAATGGATATAATTTCTTTTTAAATTTAATAAAGGCCAGTTGTTCAATTTTTTATGGATCATGCCTTTGATGTTGTATTAAAATGTCATTGTCAGGCTCATGGTCATTCGGTTTTTTCTTGTTTATCTTCTAGGAGTTTATAGTTTTCAATTTACATTTATGTGTGTGATTTATTTTGAGTTAATTTTCATGAGGGCTGTAAAATCTGTCTGGATTTTTTTTCAGATAGATGTTCATTTGTTCCACCACCATTTGTTGAAAAGACCATCTTTGCTCCATTGTGTGTCTTTGTTTCTTTGTCAAAACTCAGTTGACTCTATTCATATGTGCCTATCTCTGGGCTCTCTGTTATGTTTCATTGATCTATTTGTCTTGTTTTGTTTTGTTTTGTTTTCCCACCAATACCATGCTGTCTTAATTAATGTAGTTTCAAAGTAAATCTTGAAGTCAGGTAGTGTTAATCCTTCAACTGTTTATTTGACCATGTTTTAATCATGCGATTATGTTTTTTAGTTGTTGAATTTTAGAACTTCTTTCTATATTCTGGATATTACCTGTTTATCAGCTATATATTTTAAAAATATTTCTACCTTCTTGCTCTAGGTTTTCTTCACTATGGAGAAGCGCTTTGGTCTGATGTAGTTTCACTTGTCAATTTTTGCTTTTGTTCCATGCTATTTTGGTGTCATATCCAAAAAATCCTTAATAAATCCAATTTGATGAAATCTTCCCCATTTTGCTCTAGTTTTACAGTTATGGGTCATAAATTTAGGTCTTTAGTCCATTTGAGTTCATCTTTGTGTATAGACATGCATCACTTAACAATAGGAATATATTCTAAGAAATGCATCGTTAGGTGAACATTACAGAGGCGCTAACACAAACCTAGGCAGTCGATCCTACTATACAGCTAGGTTATATGGCATAACCTATGGCTCCTAGGCTACAAGCCTGTACAGCATATTACTGTACTAAATACTGTAAGTAATTACAGAATAATCATAAGTCTTTGTGTATTCTAAATATAGAAAAGGTGTACAGTAAAAATATAATATAAAAGATAAAAAAATGGTATACCTGTTTGAATGGAGCTTGCATGACTGGAAGTTGCTCTGGGTAAGTCATGATTAAGTGGGAGGGATATGAAAGTACCTAAAACATTACTGTAATATTGTCAACTTTAGAAATTGCCGGCCCACAAGCCCTCTCCCTGCTTCCTTCCAAAAGAGTCAGAAGCAAGACATGCAAGCTGTCAGTACTGTTCCATGAATGGGGAAGTGGGCTTAGACTGATTGGAAACATGGAGGAGAAAACTGCTGGGTGAGGCATCCCACCATGACAGTGCCTGTCAGAAGGAGAGAAAAGGGAGCATGAAGATCAGGAGAAATGAAGGATATCAAAATGGAGAGATAAAGAAACATAGGGATTTTCATGTGAGTATGGTTTGTGGCTATGCATGTCAAAGTACTCAGATTAAGTAACCCTGTGGTTCCATAATAAAGGCATGATTTACCATGAGAGGGTGCAGAACTAGGACTCAGTATTTGACTTTGGGAATTTTGAGGAGTCCTTTTCCCTTTCTGGCAGAATAGGACTCTCTCTCTGGCATTTAAACTGAATGGGAATAAATGCAACTTATCTATGCTTTTACATCATCGCAACCTAAAATATTTTCCACAGTACGGCAGACTGGCTTCTGCACTGCCACACAGAGAAGCTTTTTACTAAAGTGGCGAGCAGCCTAATACCTGCTAAAAGTAAGCTCCTGTGGACCCATGTCCTTGTCCAGGATCTTGGGTCCTCAACAAAGACTCTATAGCAAATTAACTCTGAAGACTTGTCAAGCTAGGCCTGGGAGGCTGAATATGTACACAGGGGCAGGCTTGTATGTGCTGAAAACAGGTCGTGGCTGATTGACTGGGTTGTAATCTGTTAAAAAAAAATGTTGAGGCCAAACTTTTCCTGAAAGAAATGGCATATTGAGCCATATGCTAGCCAGAGAAAGAACCAGGTCCTGGGGTATGTAGTCTAAACCAGCAGCAGCAGCACTAGATGGAGAAGATCGCATGTCTGTCACCCTGGGAGAAAGGTTGGGAGATGAAAGATGTAAATTGTTTCGAAATAATTTACATTGGCTACAAATGAAGAGCGTAGGAAAAAGTGACGCAGGAATGGCTCTGGGATAAGTATGTAGTCTGTAAGGAAAATGTACCTGCTGCTTTTACATTGGTTGTGGGCAACAATCTGTAAAGCTTATGTGTGAGCAGGACACAGTAGAATCTGGTGGTTGGCAATTCTCTTTAGATAATCTTGGAAACAGGGTCCAGAAGTTAATTCACAATTTCAATGCACATTCAGGAGTGTGAGCATTCTTCCGCTGGTTTTGGCCTGCAGCTCTGATAACTGATGAACTCTCCTTGTCTCCTCCTCCCTGCTCTGGCTGCTGTATTTTAATTTAGTACATCTCAGCATTTTCTCTTGACAAATCTGTGCACTCAAAACTGAGGTGCTGTGAGTGAAAAAAATCTATTGCCAAGCCCCACAGATATTGTTCCCATCAGAGAAAAAATTTCCCCAGGAACCACATATTTTTTCTATTTCTTACAAAAATTCAGCTCCATTATAATTTCATAGAACCACCATCATATATGCGATCCATTAACTAACAGGTTATATGGTGTATGATTCTGTGTTGTGAAAGAATGTTTGACCCCCCCTTTACCATGATCTACCCCCCACCTTGGCCTTTCCCTCTGGTAACCACTAAATTGTTGTCTGTGTCTATGAGTTTTTGTTTCTTC
Source organism: Eonycteris spelaea (assembly GCA_003508835.1). Lineage (NCBI taxonomy): Eukaryota > Metazoa > Chordata > Mammalia > Chiroptera > Pteropodidae > Eonycteris > Eonycteris spelaea. The sequence goes on from PUFA01000770.1 coordinate 18,878, forward strand.
GTATTATTCATTTGTTGATTTCAGTTTTGTATCCCACATATGAATGAAATCATATGGTTCTCAGTTTTTTTCTGTCTGACTTACTTCACTTATCATGATTATCTCTAGATCCATCTATGTTTTCACAATGGCAATGCAATACCATTGCAGCATTATTCAGTGGCCAAGACATGGAAACAACCAAAGTGCCCTTTGATAGATGATTGGATAAAGATGTGGTACGTATATACAATGGAATATTACTCAGCCATAAGAAGAAATGGGATACTGCCATTTGTGACAAATGGATGGATCTTGAAGTGTGAAATAAGTCAGAAAAAGTTGAGAACCATATGATTTCACTCATATGTTGGATATAAAGCTGAAAGCAACAAATGAACAAGACAAACAAACGGAAACCATGGACATGGACAACAGTTTAGTGGTTACCAGAGGGAAGGGGGAGGGAGGCGGTAAATAGGTGTAAAGGGGTTCAAATATATGGTGAGGAAATGAGATTTGACTTTGGATGGTGAACACACAATGCAATATACTATGATGTATTATTAAATTATACATTTGAAATCATCATAATTTTATTAACCAATGTTGCCCCCATTAAATTTAATTAAAAAAAAACTGAAAGCAATAACTGGTTACCAAAGAGAAGAGGGGAGGGAGGAGGTAGATAGGCATAAAGGGAGTTAAATATTTTGCAGTGGAAGGAAATCTAACTTTGGATGATAAAAACATAATGCATACGATGTATGATGTGTGTGTGTGTGTGTGTGTGTGTATATGTGTGTATATGACATATACATTTCTCACTTGTATTATTTCAATCACCCAAAGAAACAGTAATTATCATTTCACAATGGCAATGCAATACCATTGCAGCATTAAATTAATCTAACTCTTCAGAGAAAAGGAAAAAGTAAACTGTTTCTTCATCTCATTATTTTAGACTAATATGCCACTGTGATAAAAAAAAAAAAACAAATAAGAAGAGTTATGCATGTCATCTTTAGATGGATATACAGAAGAAATGCAATTTGAATTAATGTTAAATTAATAAAGGATGGAATTCACCACTTCAACATGAAAGAAAAAAGTAAAACATTATCTGAAAAGAGGAAAAGCAATCTGTGCATTTCAATCAACATTTACTATAAAGTGTCCTTGAAATAATGAAAAGAAACATTTTCTGGTTTGTTACATTCAATTTTTAGATAAGAAACACAAGCATAAACCCATTATTTCCATTCATAGCTTCCATTTTCTCTCTGGATTCATCAGGTTTGCCTGGGGGTGCCTGTGGCAATGATCAAAATATAAATCCAAAACCAAATAAAACAAACAAAGGAGCTGACTTGCACAAGTACTTTTCAACACTGCATCACATTTAGTAGCTTCCAATTGGTCAAGTAAGTCTCATGGCTTAGAGCAGAAAAAGGAACTGCCCCATCAACAGTGAAGGAGTACTGTCACAATATAAACAAAAGGCTAAATAGAATGTACATTATGCAACCAACCAGTGGTGAGTAAATCAATATGTATTCTCTGTGAATTAGAAGGAGTCACCTACCTGAACACAGAGGAAATGACAAATAAAAAAAAAAAAAAGATAATCAGGGGACAGCAGAATGTCTGGGGAACTTGGGATGATTGACAGCCAGACTGCCTCTTATAAGTATTATCTGAACTTTCTGCATTCAGATAGACAACACTACTCTTCCTTCCAGAGTAACCCAAAACAATAGTAATTTCCGGATTAAAAAAACATGTGTGTAGTACTCTGCAATTAGCTAGTTTTGACGTAAAATGTAATTTTTAATCACTATGGCCATTATGTTTTAGTCATTCCACACTGATAATTGGCTTGCACTCTTTTTATCCCAAAAGCCATTGTCTTGATTATGCTAGTTATTACATATGGAGTATTTTTCTCTTTTTGAAAAACAAAAGAAGGAAATCTTGACACTTATGACAACCTGGGTAAACCTGGATAACATCATTTTAAGTGAAATAAGCCAGATACATAAAGATAAATACCTCATTTATATCTGAAATATAAAATAGTCAAACTCATAGAGGCAGAGAGTAGAATAAGTAGAATGCTGGTTATCGGGGTCTGAGAGAAGGGGTAAATGGAGAGATTTGGGTCAAAGGGTATCCATTTTTGGTTATAAAATGAATAAGTTCTAGGGGTCTAATGTACATCTTAGTGACTATAGTTAATAATATTGTATTCCATAATTGAAATTTGCTAATAGAGTAAATCTTGTGTTCTCACTCTCCCTCCAAAATAAAAATAACAATGATGACTATGTGAGATGATGGATGCGTTTATTAGTTTGATTATGGTAATCATTTCACAGCGTATACATATATCAAATCATCATATTGTATACCTTAATATACACATTTTTATTGGTCAATTATACCTCAGTAAGGCTGAAAATTCTAGTTGTTGTGTAGTGGTGGGTAGGTGTGAGAAAAAATGTACAACTTGATTCTATCAGGTGACCCAAGGTTACATGTTCTTGGTCACCATGAATGTCGCTATCAGACTAGTGAGAAATAGAAAGTGTGTTACTCAGTAAATTTTTTAAAGCAATATAAATGCTACTGTTACATTCCAGAGTTTATGAAAACAGCTTGCTCCAAGTTTGCTATATTGCTTTAATAAATCAAATTTTTTTATTGTAATGACATACAGGTATATTTTCACAAGTATGTCTTACCATAGTTAATCTTTAAAGAATTTTAAAAATTTTAAAAATTAGCCATCCCTTCCTTGTATTCTTTTCTCAGATATTTTATTTCTATATTTATTCTAAGTAATAAAAGAGAGGCATTCACTGGCCATTTTCATCATTGGGGAGATTCTTCTCCTCACATCACAGAATTTCATTCCTGCTAGTAGAAACCTCTGATGCATTTATGCCACTTTGGGGAAATAGTCAATTGTCCACTTTTTAATCTTCCTGTGATAGATGTGTTAGAGGAAATATTCCATCTCTTCCTCCAGCTTTATTTTTGTTTTGTCCACAGCAGGAGGATTACCACTTCATTGCAATTTTCTAACAAAGCTGATACTGCCCAGGTAAGACCAAGGATCTTCTCAAGCAGTGTGGAGCAGGAACAGAGCCTCCTCTGGAACTGCCTGCAGGAACAGACAGGGCTATGCAGAGGTAGGGTTGGTGGAAAGCATTACTGAGAATCTACATACAGTGTACATTCCCAGTCCAGGAGCATCATTAATAAAATATATATTTTACTTCTAGAAGAAAACACAGGCAGTAATCTCTCTAACATCGCTACTAGTAATCTATTTTAGAACATAGTCCCTCAGGCAATGGAAATGAAAGGAAAAATAAACAAATGGGACTATATCAAAGTAAAAAGGTTTTGCACAGCAAAGAAAACCATCAGCAATATGAAAAGACGACCAACTGTATGGGTTGATAAGAGCTTAATATCCAAACGATATAAAGAACTCATACAACTCAACAAAAAAAATCACACAATCCAATTAAAAAAGGGGCAGAAGACTTGAACACATATTTTTCCAAAGAGGATATACAGATAGCCAATACATAAAAAGATATATAAAAAGATGCTCAAGGTCACTAATCATCAGGGAAATGCAAATTAAAACTATAATTTCATTTTATGTCCTTACATCATTGACTTCCTGCACCCTTTGATTTTGATATGCAGGCTACATTGTTCAATATAAATTCAGCTACAAGTTAATTGACTGTGTTAATGCCTTTGATGGCCATAGCTGGATCCAAGTATACCCTCCAAATTAAAAAATACCAGAGGCATGATACCATAGTTATGTGTTGGCATGGGTTGATTAGTCATTATTCCATTGAGATGCCTTATTTAAGGAGAAGGAATGGGTGATTTTAGGTGAGATGGTCCTGGAGAAAGAACAAGATGTTGTTTATTCTACTCTCCAGTCGTAGAAAGCCCCATGATTTATGGGCCCAGGGTGAGAAGAGGGATCCTTTTCCATAAGCATTGCTGGTTTCATGGGATTTGGTAGTTAAGGGACACCCATTGGGGGTGATATATATGTTGTCTGAAAATTATTTGACTTAACGGAGTAGGTACGGTAAACAAATGTATGTACTATGTTATACTAAGGATTTAATATTTGACCTGGATATTTGTATTATTGTGAATTATGGTATTCTCATTCATGCATTATGTCAGATCTATGGTTTCCTCTACTTTTTAATATGCATGGGGTAAAAACACTTGTCAGAATGGCAATCACCAATAAATCAAAGAACAAGTATTGGTGAGGATGTGAAAAAAGGGATTCCTCATATACTATTGGTGGGATTGCAAATTGGTATAGCCACTACAAAAAATAGTCTGAAGGTTTCTCAAAAAATTAAAAATGGATATTCCTTTTGACTCAGCAATTGTACTTCTGGGTATTTATCACAAAGAAAACCAAAACAATTATTTGTAAAGATTTGTGCACACTTATGTTCACGGCAGTACTATTCACAATAGCCAACATATAAAAGCAGCCTATATCCCCATCAACAGATAATTGGATAAACATGCTATGGTTCATATATACAGTGGAATATTAGCCATTAAAACAATGAATTCCTACCATTCATAATGACGTGGAGGGACCCAGAGAGTATTATGTTGAGTGAAATAAATCAGACGGAGAAAGATAAATACCATATGATTTCACTTATATGTGGAATCTAAGGACCAAAAGAGCAACTAATAAAAACCAGACTCACAAATATAGAACACAGTCTGGTGACAGCCAGAAGGGAGGGAGGTTAAAGGGTTGAGAGAATGGAGTGAAAGGTTAAAAATGTACAAATTAGTAGTTGATAGATGGTCATGGAGATGGGGAGCATGGCATAGGGAATGCAGTTATCAATGATGCTAGGTAGAGAACCAGAGAAGAAAAAGAGCAATTAAGGGGATCATTTCATAAACTATATAAATGTATAACCAATGAACTGTGTACTTGAAACTAATGATAAAATAAAATTTTAAAAATTATGTGTTTTAGCGGTTATCAGACTAATTTTCCATTTATCAAATTATATAAACCTAGGGGAAAAAGTAATTGCCAACCCATAAACTTGAATCTTTAATGTGAATATTGAAAACAGATATGTGCATGTTTTGAAAGGATTTTAATTTACTAGTTTTATGAAGTGGTTAAAATTGATGTTTTGATTTCCTAAGTGTTGTCTAACAAGAATGAATAGCTGATAGCAGTATTTTTCTTAAAAAAGTAATTTATCCTTTGGTTTAAATATTCTCTGTGAAAATTCATTAGTTAAATCTATCTTTATGGCTTCAAACTCTGTGGGAAAGTAGGAATATTATGCCAAAGATAGATTCATAAAGAACCAAAATTATTAATTATATTTTTGTGGAACAAAGTTACCCAGAGTTTAGTTAAACTTTTTTCCTGGATAATTACTGAGGTTGTATTTATGTGGCATAAATACAACCAGGGTTCTTGATGTTAACAGTCCTTCATGAATGTTAAACCCTTGGAATTCTCCCCAGCTTCCAGGAGTTCTCCCCAAGAGCTCCTAAAATAAATTCAGGTTGCTAATGTCTTCTAATAATAACGTCCTCTCAAACAGGAAAAAAAAATGCTTTCAGTTTCCACTTACTTACCTCAGATCACCAAGAAAGTAAGATTATAATTGATGAACTGATGAACTTGTTTTATGAGCTTGTCAGCAATTTCCATATTCCTATAAATAGATTACCACATGAGCACCATATTTGAAAGTACACTCGCATTTGAAATTATGAGAGAGGGGTGGGGAAAAAAGTCATAGACGATAGAAGCTCTGTTCATCCCTCTTGCAACCAAGTCAAAGTGTGACAGAAACATGGAGAAAAAAGCAATCAAAGTCACCTGGGATCTAGACAAACAGAAGCACTGCCACTAGGGAGAGAAATAATTAAGCAACCTGCAATGGCAAAGTAGGAGGGGTCAAAGTTGTGAGGCTGCCTGGTTCTGAGCAGCTGAGTGGGACAGAGGCTGCAGCAGTGGCAGCCAGCAGGTGCAAGCATTCCTCTTAAAGGGGCTGTGTCCATGAGCAGACTTTTGTGGTGACGGACTTGCTCGCTCTGAGCACCAGCCCTGGGTCGGGTTCACGGGGGTGCATCAAGGAGTTACAGGGGGACACTGAGTCGTTGGAATGAGGACCAGAGGTCAGGCTTTCTCCCAGGCAGAATGCTGGTTGTTTTCATTGTTCCTCTGTTGATCCCTCCCTGCTCCCAGTGTGCAGACTTAGCACTGCCATAGCTGAGACATCTTCGAACTGGATAACTCTGTCCATAGGATTTCCTGAAACTTTACCTCTCCCACCTCACAGCCTAGCCCAGACCACATCCAAGTGTGCACTCAGAGAGTCAGGTGATCCTTGCTGAGCAAGTGCCAAGACTCAAACTGATGGCAGTTGGCCTCAGTTTCTAGTGTGGTTTCTTGAGGCAACTATAAGCACAGCATGTGTGGATTGCTTGCTGAATCTTAACAGGTCACCCTGGAGTGCCATAGGCCACAGACCTCAAGCTGTTTGACATATTTGCACTAGAGTGAAGTGTCACTTGCAAAGCAAGCGATGCTAGAGTCATCTGTGCCTGTTGCTTTCTTCTGTATTGTCTATATTGGGAATTTGTGCATTGCTTTTGATTACTGTTCCGTCCTTGGGAATGGAGGGGAGTGTTAGAGGGAAAGGCAACTTTTCCGGGAATTGGGCACAAAGAATTATGAGTAATAAGGAATTAATCAAACAACTTGATAAAATAGAAAGCAAGATTTGTTTTCTGAGCAGGCCACTGTGTCAGTGCTTACGTGGAAGGCCTCTGTTACACCCGCAAAGGCTTGGGGTGGGACGGGAATGTAGTGGCTGAAATAATGATTCTTACTGGAAATTACTGTTTGACTATCGCTATAGGAACGTAGGCCTTTGTTTATAGGAACATAACAATCTAAACAAGCTTTCTGCTTCTGTAACCCCGCTTGCATATCCAACCTGTGGGTCGACAGGTAATGAATAAAAGAAAAATAGATCTTTGTGTTTAGGCAGAATGAAGAATGGGATTTGGGGCTTAAAACCCTAAGGCTCTGCATTTCGGTGTGATAAAAAAAAGAAACTGCCTTGCATCAAGGCTCTCTCCTTGTCATTTTTCCTTCATCAGCTGCACATTTCCTTCAGCCCTGGAATTGGCTGGAGCTGGCCTCTGGCACTGGAGGGTGTAACTAAACTTGTCCTGCAGCTGAACTCCTCTCAGGACTGTGCCACTCTACACCTATTACATACAGCCACTCTAATAAGACCAGAAAACTTAAGAGCTTTGGGTAGCACGTAGAAACAGACACAGAAAGGCAGCCAAAATGGGAAGACAAAGAAGCAAAAACCATATGAGAGAATAGAACAGAATAATGGAGTCAAGCAATCTAATAGATGCAGAGTTCAAAACACTAGTTATAAAAATGCTCAATGAACTTAGAGGAAATATAGATGAATTCAGTGAGAACTTTAACAAAGATGAAAAACATCAAAATGGAAATGGAATTTATAAAAGGGAACAGTCAGAAATGAAGAACACATTACTTGAGATGAAGAGTATATTAGAGGAAATCAACAGAGTAGATAAAAAAGAGGATTGCACCACCGATATAGAGCATGGGGAAGCCAAGGACACTCAATCAGAATGGCAAGAAAAAAGAAGCCAAGACTCAAATAATAATTCAAGGAACCTATGAGACGTAAGTAAATGTAAAAATATCTGTCATAAGGGCATCTGAAGGAAAACAAGAAGTGAAGTCTATCGGAAGAAGTAATGATGGAAAACTTTCCCTCACCTGGTGAAGGGAATAGACATATAACCTCAGGAAGCTCAGAGTCCCAAAAAATGGGAATCCAAAAAGGCCCACACCAAGACACATAACAATTAAAATGCCGAAGTTTAAAGACAAAGACAGTCTTAAAAGCAGTGACAGAAAAACAGTTATCTACAAAAGATCATCCATAAGACTGGCAGCCAATTTTTTAAAAGAAACTATGTAAGACAGAAGGGCTTGGCACAAAATATTCTATGCAATGGAAATCTGGGATCTACAACCAAGAATTCTTTATCCAGAAAAGCTATCATTAATAGTCAAAGAACAGATAAAGAGCTTCCCAGACAAAAATAAGCTAAAGGAATTTATGAACACTGCCAGAATTATAGGAAGTGTTGGAAGGACTTCTTTAAGAGGAAAAACATGGGTCAAAAACATGAATAAAGAATGGTAATAACTACATTCCTGTCAACAAGTACCACAAATGAAAAAGAATTAAGTGCTCCATCCAAAAGATAGAGTGGCTGAACTGATAAGAAAACATGACCACTCCATACGCTGCCTACAAGAGACTCACTTCAGATTAAAAGATATACGCAGACTAAAAGGAAGGGAATAGAAAAAGATACTGCCTTGCTGGACCTAGAGAGTATCATGCTAAATGAAATAAGTCAAATAGAGAAAGATATGTACATGCAGAATCTAAAGAACAAAATAAACAACAACAACAAAAAACTGAAATAAACTCATAGATACAGAGAATATTTTGAGTGCTACTAGATGTGAAGAGGGTTAGGGGGACAGCGAAAAGGCGCAATTGGATTATGAGGTACAAATGGATAGTTACAAAATAGATATGGAGATATAAATTATAGCATAAGGAAAATAGCCACGATGTTGTAATAATATGTAAGGAGGAAAGGTATACTAGACTTTATGAGTTATATAGATCTCTAATCAGTATGCTATACAACTGAAACTATATATGCCAACTATAATTGAAAAAAAAACTCATTGAATTATACAATGTAAATATGAACAACTAGTTGTCTATTATATTTCAACAGAGCTGGAAATAAAGATAAAGAATAGGTAAAATGGAATACTGCTCAGCCACAAACACAATTTTGCCATTTGTAACAACATTGATGAACATTGAGGATATTAAGACAAATTTCCTTAAATATATTCCATCACAAAACTCAAGAATATTTTTGAAAATATACTTTGGCACCCAATAAATCTGGAATTCAATTAAAAATGTAACAAGAATACCGAGCAGTGGGAAAACACAATATATAATGAGAACAATCAATCTATTATTTCAAAATGAACAAAAACTGGCACGAACATTAGAATTAATGTTAAAGCATTTAAAGAGTTTCATAATTGTATGCCATATATTGAAAAGTTAAGAAAAAGGCACACACTATACCTATGTCAAATTTATGATATGAAAATTATGGTGTGTGATGAGAAAATACACTGGATGGAATGAATAGAAAAATAGGTACTGTTAAAAGAGGAAAGAACAGGCCCAAGGTAAGGTCTCTCACTCAGGTGATGAAAATCAGACTCAATTGCAGCCATTTTCAGGAACGTGACCTTAAACCAGTTTCTCTGGGTTGATCTGATCAATTCTATTGGGGAAATCTGCCTGATGAGACCCTGTAGCAATCATCTCACCCAAACGGTGAGCTTGCTTGAAACAACCTTTTACTTACTTTTGCTAATAACTTTGTTGTCCTGCCTAGTGTCTGCCTATAAAAACCATCCATTTTGTACAATTAGTTGCATCACCACTCTACTTATTAAGTGGGATGTTGCCTAATTCATAAATTGTTCAAAAAATCCAATTAGGTCTTTAAAGTTACTTGGTTAAATTTTTGTTTATTGACAGATTTGGTGGCAGCAGCAGAACCAAAAGATTTTCCTGGTGGTTTTGGGGACAATGAGAAACACAGACATGGTGCATGAGAACCCTTTTAACATCTGTCTTTCTTGCCACCTCTGCAGGCTGTGAGTAAGCTTCTCTTACCCACAGCTCTCATGGCATTGAGCTTCAGACCTAATTAGTTTTCCAGATGACAGTCCCCTGTTTGTTTGGAATTAGTCTGTATTCCCCATTCTTTGGGGTCCGCTTGTTCAGGAATTTGGGTGAAAAAGGGCTCGGTAATAAATCTGACCAATAGTAACCTCACAGGTGGTCTAACCATAAATCCCTAACTGGGCAGGTCGTGTGGGCAGTTACACCCCAAGGCTGTGACTTCCCTAGTGAAAGGTTTATCTTTGCCTTAAGAAGCCTTGTCCACTGTTCTAGTGCATCTAGGGCCACACACCTTTGAGATGCTACAATGACCCTTTTCTCCAGACCCCACAGAGGTGTAATCACCCTCAAAGGAACATTTGAGATCCTGTTTCCTGGCATGTCATCGGTTTGGCTCCAATAAACTCAAAAAATCTTTTATGAAATTGGAAGTTTCTTACAGTTCTTTCCCCAGTCTCTGGATTCCGCATTGGGAATGGTTAGTAGTTACTGGCTGAAGTTGGCCACAGCTGCATTTATTGGAGCCTCAGGAGATCTGACCCTCCGAATGACACTTACCCACAAATGGCACATGCTGTCTAGTCTTCTTAATTCTGAATTGACTCAACGTATCTGTGGAAGAAGACTAACTTTCTATGAGATCCTTCTGCTTTCACTACCTAATCTACATTTTAAATGTTATGACATTCTTAATCCTGCTATATTACTACCTCTAGTTGACACAGGTGAGTCCATGACTATGAAGTGATAACGTTCCATTCTGTAACACCATGCCTTGATTTATGGGGCAGCTCTTTAACCCTGATCTAATTAACATAGGAGGAGGCAAGAAAACAAAATGTTAAATTAAGCTATATTCAGAGACTGAAATATGCTGATTAGCCCTGCATCTAACTCACAAGGACACCTGCAGAACATAGGAAGATTTCTGCTAGGATTGTTAACAACCCACTTCCCCATAGCCTGAATGGAAAACAGGTAAAACAGAGTCTTTAAGTGACTTCCTACACAAAATAAAATTGTTCTTTCTCTATGGCTAAAACCATAGGGACCTATAGATCAAGGGAACTGCCAGCAGGCCTTTCACACTACATATTCTTACATTTCCACACTACTTACTCTTACTCTTCCTCACTGTATGTCCATATTATCAAAGAAAAATGAGTAAATAAAAGTGTTTAAACTGTAATTCAAAGAAACAAAGAATGATGTATGAACTGAATTTCCCGAACACTCAAGGTTCCTCTCAGTGTCTTTTGCTCTGTCCCTTTCACTGTCTCTAACTCTTTCTCTACCTGCCCCTCTGTGTCTCTCTGAGTCTCCCTTACTTTCTCCCTCTGAAAAGAAACCACACTCTGTGGAGCGTTACTCCTCTAATAAACTTTCCTTTTGACTCCAACTCTGGCATGTGTTTGAATTGTTTCTTGTGCTCAGCAAGAACTCTCTCCATGCGGGGCTTGAACTCTCCACCCTGTCCCACTCAGGGGAGTTTTCCCTGTCCTGAATCATAATCTTGTTTATTTATGGATCATACTGTAGAACTAAAAAAGGGAACTTTCAAACTGTTATGCTATTATTACCTATTATCACCTACTCAATAGGGGAAACCTCCCACAAGCTAAATTAGTCCAACAAGCAAAGTTCCATGCACTTACCTGAGCATGCCTGTTATCAGAAGGGTAAACTGTTATTATTTACTGGTAACCAGTATATCTTTAAGGTTGTCCATGATTTTTGGATATTATGAAAACAAAAGTGTTTTATTATGTCCTCTGGGACTTTAATCAACAGTGAGCAATGAATAAACAATCTTCTTAATGCTATTCTCTTACCTTCTAAAATTGACATCATCTAAATTGAGGCTTGCACTAAAAGGTCTGAATCTGAGTGTGAGGAAAATATTCAAGCTCACTTTCATGCAAAGGGAGCAGCAACACAATCTGTGAAGACTCTGGTGCATGTAGGTAAAGTCCAATTTGCTTCTGTAGAAACTGACCTCTTATTGCCTCACTTTTGGCTCTTAATGCTGTAACATGGCAACAGTATGCCCCTGAATCAGAGAAATTAGATGAATAAAGAATGGCTGTAAATTAAACAGACCGGGCTATGAGAAACCCAAGATGGTGTTTGTTTCTTTCCATTTCCTTGGTAAACCCTAGTTTTCATGCCACCATAGGGCATTCCAGATGACTCAATGTTAAATAGACATCTGTGGGGAGGCTTCTATAAAATTGCAAAACTAGTCTACCAGTAATATTTGACTTGCCAGTTCTCTAAATCTAGAAAAACTATTTTTGTCCTTATAATTTTCAAACCTACTGAAGCTAGACCCTTTTACTACCTGTAGCTTTACTGTATTCACTGCCATTTAGTATGGGTTATCAATATGTTGTCATTACTGTATGTGTGTTTTCTGTATGTGTGTAAGCCTCCCCCTGCTATAAGGCCGATGTCTTCACAGTGACAAAGAAACTGTTCAAAAATATTTTTCTCACTTGGGGTATAGCTTCTGCATTCTCCAGTGATCAAAGTATCCACTTCATTGGGCAAATCACGTAAGTTTTAACAAAAACCTTGTAAACTTCTTAGAATTATCACTGTACCCAAATCAACAGGCAAGGACAATGAACTAATGGGACCCTCAAATTAAACTTTTTGACTTGTCAAAACTATTGGACACCCCAGACCTAAGGTGTTGTCTTCAGTCTTGCTAACAATCTGTTATACCCTCTTTGGGAAACATAAACTCACTCCACATAAGATGGTCACTGGAAGATGAGGGTCTACTGGTATACAATCTCTGCTGAACCTTTTTTTTTTTTTGTCTCATACTGGTATAATCAATTACTGTAAGCCTTTAATGTCTTATGCTCAAGCTTATCATCAATCCATTAAAAAAAGAAAACTTTCTCAGATCTTAATTTAAGGGATTCTGTCGATCACAGTCTGGAGGCTGGTTACCGGGTATTTTGGAAGTATTGTCAGAGGAAAACAACTTCCCAGACCCATTGGAAGGGACTTTACCAAGTACTCCTAACTACTGACACTGCTGTGACACTAGAAGACATTGAGACTTGAGCGTACATCACAGAACTGAAAAAGACTCCATGTGACATCTGGTCTTGTACAAATTCTGGAGACCTCCACATCAAATTGACAAGGAATAGATGCAGCTGACATCAAGGTAAACCGCTTTTGCACAAGACAACAGATCAAGGCTTCACACTTTGAGCATGGATTTTTTTTTTCTTTTCCTTTGCTCTCACCTGTACTAAAAACATGACCGACCCCTAGCTTGAATGGGCAAACACAGCAATCCCTGTGAATACACCTATGTACAGTACTTCTGTGATGAAAACAGTTTGTGCCCCAACAGGATTTGTCTTTGTCTGTGGTGGCTATCATTCTCTTTGGGCCTATGAATGCCTAGATGGCTGGCACACATGTGGGCAATGCCTCTTAGGTTATCTGTGTCCCTAACTTTTCTCGAGCAAAATAACACATTTTATCGGTTGAGTCTCCTAGACTTATAACATCAAGGTAAAAAGGACCTACCAGGAGGCATCTATAACTCAGGAATTGCTTCCTTTGGCAAGGCTTGATTTCCCTAATTAGTGCTAAATACAAATGAGAACATGATGAGAAACCTCTCCTTACCTTTTGGAGATGCCAGGTTTTGCTGCTGAAGCATTAGCTGCCCAGCAAAAATCTGTAGACTATTCTTCCCAGAATAACTCTTGACAATAGGATAGCCCTTGACTGTCTCTTACGTGATCCAGGGACAACCTGTCCATGGCCAGTATCACCCTCTAGGCTTAGACTGATATTCCTGGGGAAGCTGGAACTTAGTCCCATAAGATCACTGTGCAAGCCACTTAGATTTATTTATTTTATTTATTTATTTTTTTATGCCTACAGCACCTGGTATTCCTAGGTGGTCTCCCATCCAAGTACTAACCAGGCCAACCCTGCTCAGCTTCTGAGATCAGAAGATCAGACACGTTCAGGGTGGCATGGCTGCAGACTTCACTTGGATTTAAAAAGATGGCTCCTTTAATAAGGTATTTCTTTGATTGATTTGGGTCTTGGATACAATAGCTTTAACGTGTACTTCAAACATTGGAAATTATCCTGCTTATAATCATCATAATAATGTCCCTGCTGTGTTATATTCTCTCAAATGCTTTAAATGCATGTTTGGAGCCACTGACCACTAATCAAATGGTCTCCCTAAGACTTAGGCATTTAAAAAGGACTGGAGATAATTACCAACTTAAAGATTGCAAACTGGAAGATATGGGTTGTGAGAAACACAGGGACTAAGGAGATCATGACCTGTGAACACCAAACAGGGGTTCAGTAAAAGCCATGAGGACTCCAGAGTGGTATTTGAGAGTGACACAAATGCCTTACACTTTGATCACATCTCTCAGTTAGGCTGAGAGTATAATCAAAAAGATGTAGTTGTTAAGACAAACAAAAAGTTCCAAGGTGGTCCCTTGCCCCAGGGCAGCAAACAAGGTTTAATGCAGTGTCAGCCCCAATCAGAGATGTGATCTTAAACAAATTGCTCTGGAAAGTTTTGATAAACTCTGGTGGGGTGATCTGCCTGATAAGACCCCTGCAGCAATCCCACCACTAAAAAAAAAAAAAAAAAAAGAAGGCGACCTTGCATAAAACAACCTTTTTTCCCCTCTTTTGCTTGTCCTGCCAAGTTTTGTAATCACACACAAACTTCATTTCTTTAACATAGTTTTTTTTTTCTCTCTGATTCAAGCTGATTTTGCCCAGATTGCATTGTGATTCACTTGACTCTTTTCCCTGCCCATATCCTCTGTCTACCTGCTCCTTTAATCAGTAAGCCTTAGGACATAAAATTACTTAGGTTTCAGGTCTATAATCATGAGGATGATAGGTTTCCATTGGACCTTAGACTAAGGATAACATTTTAGCTTTAGATGTTTCAGCCTCAAGTCCATCAAGGCAGAACAACAACCCCACTGTCCACGGAACCAGGCCATGGGACCAGGCGGTTACTTTATCCCCCTCCAAACCTCCAAACAGCAACACCTGGAACCCCAACTCCCTTAGTTTCTATAAATACCAATTTTTCCTTATGTAGTCTGTACTCCTGAGACACCTGGGGAGCCAGGCCTTTGAATAATAGCCTTCCTGTGTCTCCGGGACTTGCAACTCTCTAAAAAACCTTACTTTCTTGGCTGCAAAAACCTGCATGTATCCCTTCTTTGGCTTACATGTGCTCAGGCAGATGGACCCCTTTTTTTGTCCCAGTAACAGTTTCTGCTGTTGTAGCCACCAGCCCCTGAAAGACACATGGAACACCAGAACTCAGTGAGTTATAGGAAACACTCTTTATTCAGCCAGCTGGGTCTGCCAGGGGTACGCAAACCCCAAATTAAGCAGCCCCAAAATGTAGAGGTACAGGGTTTTTAGGCCCAAAATCCCATTCTTCATTCTGTCTAAACACAAGGGTCTATTTTTCTTCTATTCATTACCTGTCGACCCACAGTTTGGGTGTGCAAGCGGGATACAGAAGCAGAAAACTTATTGTTAGAATGTTATGTTCCTATGGGTGACAGCCTATGTTCCCATGGACATAGCCAAGCAGTAATTTTCCAGTAGAGTCATTTTTTTCAGTCACCACATTCCCCACTGGCCTTAGCAATCAAATTTTGATTCTTATGCAGAATTCGCTCATAGCCTCTATTCTGTAATACTAAAAGTCTAATAGAATTAATTCTCTTCCTTATATATGCAAACAAGAAATTGAGAAAACATGGGCCAAAAGTTAACAAGAGGAGGAGGATTAAAGGTCAGCTACAGCAGATAAAAGGGTTGTTAGCCATGGTGACCAATTGAACATCCTATGAAACAGTTATTTGATTCTAGTCTTGTTTTTCCCTGGTATCTAAATTTTCTGTACTAGTAGTAAACTTTCTCAATTACTCTAGAGTTATTGGCATAGAAGCAACAGGTTTCACTTAGAGCCATACATAATCATCTTGTTCTAAAATAATAAATTAAACCTCTTCTTTCTGAAGACTACTTCTGCTAGTGAATTGACTTGAAGTTCTAGCCTGCTGAGCTCAGTTAAATTTAGGGGAGTTCCTACCCTGACATAGTAAGGGGTTTTGGGTTTAGACACAACCAGCAATCTTGTCCTATGTCTGGGGTGGTCTTATTTAAGACCTTGTGTATTGTCATAGCAAAGTTATTAATGTTCCTTCTGTTCTGGTTGTGGCTGGTCTAATGCCTGGGCTAAAGAGGAAAAAGGAAGAAACAGAGGGTTATACTATATGTACTTGAGTCTTAGTCTTAAGGGCCCGTCTTCTGAGCTGTCCACTCTGTGCTGCCTTCACGTGGGAGTGATGAATCCATGATGGGATGCTGTCTACTTTAACTGCAGTGGCGTCATCAGGTAGACAGTGAAGGGTCTTTCCATTTGGGTTCTAGTCCCTTGGAAGTGAACTTCTGGATCCACACAGAGTCCCCAGGCTGAAACTGATGGGGAAGTCTGTCCCCTGGGGCTGAGTGGGCAGCACGAACCCGGACCAAATCTTTCTGTACACTTTGAAGGGCCTGTAAAGACTTAAGTAAGACAAGGTTATGCAGTTCTGCCTTTTTCTCATCTTCTATTCTAGGTACTAAAGGGGGAGTTTTCCAAAGAAAATTTCAAATGGGGTGAATCCATTAATATACAGAGTACACCTGGCTCGGAGAAGAGCAAAGGGGAGAAGTTCTACCCAGGTCCCACCAGTTTTCTAATCCTAACTTGACTAATGTCTCTTTTAGGGTCTGATTCATTCGCTCTACTTGGCCCGAACTTTGGGGCCAGTAGGCAGTGGAGTTTCATCGCAAATTTAGGTAGCTAGCCAATTGCTGTGATACCTTTGCTAGAAGGCTGGCCCATCATTTAACCCTAAAGTTCTGGGGAGACCAAATCGAGGATTTCTTGTAGTAGTTTCTTAGTAACTACTAAGGCAGTTTCTTTCCTGGTGGGGAAGGCCTTACCCATCCTGAAAAGGTGTCTATAAAAATGAGTAAATATTTGTGGCCCCCTCCCCACAGTCGGGGGCACCTCAGTGAAATTGACTTCCCAGTGGTCTCACGAATAAGTTCTTCTTCCCTATGCCTAGGTTCTTCTATCTTCCCTTTCTTTGGATTAACTTGGGCACAGGCTGAGCATCGTGAGGCAATCTCCTCTGCGGTTTTCCTCCCTTCTAAGTGAAAGTGGGGGTCTAAAGCTTGGAACATCTTAGCCCGCCCTAGGTGCATGGTCTGGTGTAGTTTGTAGAGGAGAGTCCTTCCAAGGGCCCTGTGAGAGCCCGATTTTTAAATCTGGGGTTATCTACCACCTCTGTTGGTTCCTAGTGGCTCCCTTATCTTGAAAATATATATATGTCCTCTTCCACTGTATAGGTTGGAGGTGGAGGCAGTTTTGGGTAAGGGACAACAGTCAGTAGATGTGGTGGGGGCCCCACTGGCCTTGTGGCCGCTGTTCTTGTCTCTGCATCAACTCGTAGGTTTCCCTCAGCCTCAGGACTATTTCTTTTTTGATGTCTTTTACAATAAACAATAGTCAAAGCCTTAGGCATCCATATGGCTTCAAGTAAGGCTAAGATCTCCTCCTCCATTCTTTCATCCTTCCCAGCTGAAGCCAGAAGCCCTCTTTCCTTGTAGACGGCTCCGTATACATGTGCAGTGGCAAAGACGTATCAGCTATCAGTGTATATTTTGTGACTGTCTTATCCTTTCCCCATCTTAGTGCCTCAGTGAGGGCAATGAGTTCTGTCTTTTGAGCAGAAGTCCTATGGAGAAGAGTTTGTGACCAGATAGTGCCAGTTAGAGTTATAACCCCTGCCCCAGCATACCTCCTTCCTTCCTGCATGAAGTTGCTCCCGTCTGTGAACAGAACTTCATCGGCCTCAGGCAGAGGGGAGTCTTTGAGGTCTGGCCATGAGGAACACACAGCATCAGTGAAATCTATGCAGTCAGGAACGGGATCTCGGGGTCTGAGTCTGGCAACAGATTGGCTGGATTGATGATAGTAGCTTTGGATTTTAGCCATATGTTTGGGGTCATTCAGTGCTTCCTTGCTGTTAAACACCTTCTGGGCTTTCTCAACAAGTTGGGACAGGTTCATCCCTGCAAAATCTTCTAATTTTTGCAATTTACACCGGATATCAGGGGCTGCCTGAGTAGCAAAGTCTATATTAATTGCCTGCTGGTTTTCAGGGGCCTCAGGATTAATGGGGGCGTATACCTGGTATGCCTCATTCAAGAAATGCTCCAGGGGTTTCCTGAGGTCCCTCCCTGTATAACTTCAGTTACCTTAGAAAGGTTAGTTGGCTGGCGAGCAGCCATCCTAATTTCCCCAATTAGAATCTGGTGGTACCGATCTAATGCCTCTCTCCCTTCCTGAGAATTGTGTCCCAAGTCTGGGCAGGTGGAGGGAAGTTCCCCCTCAATCTGTTCCCCTGCTTCCTTTACTCTCCTCTTACCCACAGCTATCTTTTGTGTTTCAGTCTGAATGTGTCCGTGTTCTTCTGAGGTCAAGGGGGTAATTAAAAGCTGTTGGCAATTGTCCCACGTGGGCAGTGAGTCCGAAAGATACTCTGAAAGTGTATTCTGTGCCTTCCAGTTGTATAGGACACTAGTTGAGAAAGGCATGTTAAACCATAAAGGGCCTGTCTGTGTGATGCCCCTGGGGTGGTGCTTCTCACAAGGGGAGAACAGCCGGAGTGGTGGTATCGGCTAGTGCCCTGCCCGGAGTGGGAGCAGGAGGCCCATAGGGGTTTCCTGCCAGCCGTCCAAAGAGGTGAGGTGGTGCTATTTGGCCTCTGATGTCCTGGATTATAAGGCGAGGGTAGGTCACTGTCCTCCAGTGGAGATTGGAGGACTGAGGGACTGGGCTGTCTTGGAGATTTAGTTGCTGTATGTTTTAGGGTACCCACAACTAAAACCTGTACCCCTAGAGAAAGGGAACACCAGCAGAGCCAAGGAGGGGGATTCTGAACAAGGTTTAACCATTGACTAAGGTCGAGAAACTGATCAGGATGTCCCTAGTCTCCCATGACAACTTTCTAAACATTCATTATCAAACCCTTATCAAAAGAGCCCTCCGGAGGCCCTTTTACAACAAAAGACAGCCACTCAACTTCACCAATGTCTTTAATCTGCCTGGAGAAAACTTTATGCCATAGTCAGCTCCCTCTACAAACCTTTCTTTGAAATGTCACAGGAGACACTCCAAGGGTGTTTTCTGTGAACTCAGGCTTTCTCCCATCACTTGCGCAGAAAACACAAAACAGATAACACAAAACAGACACTCAGACAAGAACAATTACTGAGGTGCAGGTAGACCCAGAGAAATCTGCCACCTACAACCTAGACAGGACCAAAGACAATAAACAAAACCCAACAACAGGGCACAGGAGGTGGCATTCTGCGGCCTGGCCATGGTCCGGGAGATATGACTGTGTCCAGTCTCTCTACGGACCCTCAATGACTGGTCAACAGAACCAGGAAGGTACCTTTTATCTAGACGCTGAGGCCTTGGAAATTCCAGATTCCCGTGGGACCAGGAATAAAGAGCATGTCCTAAAAGTTGCGTCCTGACAATTGCATTAACCCATCATGGCATTCAAGGGCCCTGGAACGTCTCAGGTTGGCCACCCCTTTGAATCTGTAACAGGGATAGCAACTACTTCAGAGGCTGGTCCAGTCTTAGATCTCAGGGCCTCTCCCTGAGATCTTGCAGGGGCCTCCAAATGTTGTAGCCACCAACCCCTGAAAGACACACGGAACCCGGAACTCAGTGAGTTATAGGAAACACTCTTTATTCAGCCAGCTGGGTCTGCCAGGGGTACGCAAACCCCAAATTAAGCAGCCCCAAAATGTAGAGGTACAGGGTTTTTAAGCCCAAAATCCCATTCTTCATTCTGTCTAAACACAAAGGTCTATTTTTCTTCTATTCACTACCTGTTGACCCACAGGTTGGGTGTGCAAGCGGGGATACAGAAGCAGAAAACTTATTGTTAGAATGTTATGTTCCTATGGGTGACAGCCTATGTTTCCCATGGACATAGCCAAGCAGTAATTTTCCAGTTAGAGTCATTTTTTTCAGTCACCACACTGCCTACGAAAACATTCTATTTTGTACATTCTCTTGGAGCACCTCTCTATTTATTAGATCTGATGCTGTCTGATT
Source organism: Eonycteris spelaea (assembly GCA_003508835.1). Lineage (NCBI taxonomy): Eukaryota > Metazoa > Chordata > Mammalia > Chiroptera > Pteropodidae > Eonycteris > Eonycteris spelaea. The sequence goes on from PUFA01000770.1 coordinate 39,002, forward strand.
CATAAATAATTCAATAAAGCCAATTAGATCTTTAAATTTAATTGGGTGAATATTTGTTAACACAAAATAATGAACTTGAAGATAGGGTAATTTTAAAAAAAGCAAAGATGAAAAAGTAAGAAAATGATGCAGGGCAGGGCAAATTTCCTAAAATGACGGAAAGACCAAGTCATGTATAGAGAGAAGAGGGTCCTTTGGCAGAGAGTGTAGAAAGAATTCAACACATATGCCAATGTTAGAGTCAAAAGAAAAGTTTATTGGAAAAGGGTAAATGTTGGATGAGGGGATTGACAAAATGGATGTAGTCAGGCTCCCTCCCAGTGTTGTAGCCGCCAGCCACCAATAGACACGCGGACCACCAGAAATCAGTGAGTTATAGGAAACACACTCTTTATTCAGCAGCTGGGTCTGCCAGGGGTACACAGACCCAAAATCAAGAAGCCCCAAAATGTAGAGGTACAGGGGTTTTAAGCCTAAACCCCCATTCTTCATCCTGTTTGAACACACAAGTCTGTTTTTCTTTTTCTTACTGTCAACCACAGGTCGGTTGTGCAAGTGGGGGTACAGAAGCAGAAAGCTTATTGTTAGAGTGTTATGTTCCTATGGGTGATAGATAGCCAAGCAGTAATTTTCCAGCCACCATACTAGCAAACCCTATGGTTTTCCTGCAGCCTGAGCTACAGTGTCCCAAGTGACCTCAGATATAGAGTCCTGTATGTAACCTTAGATACAGTGCCCTATACAACCTGTAGATTGAGATTGATTATAGTACCTGGCCTTAAGCCACTATTATGTACCTTGTTATAAGAAGAGCCCCGCGCCTGCAGGCTGGGAGGAGATGGAATTGTGTCTGTGCCTTGTTGTGTCCTGCTATGCCTGAATAAAGCATCTGCCCTCGGCTCCTTGCATATTTTTCCAGCTGACAGACCATGCACCCAAAGTTTCGGTACTCCAAACATGCAGAACAGTAACACTCCACAGAGTATATGGTCTCCTTTTAGAGGCAGTGTGAGAGGGACAGTGAGAGGGAGAGTAAGAGAGAGACAGAGTAAAGGCACTGAGAAGGACACCGAGTATTCAGGGAATTCAGATTATATGTCATTCTTTAGTTACCATTTCCTTTGATATGGACATGCAGTGAGGAAGAGTAAGAGTATGTAGCATGAAAAGGTAAGAATATGTAGTGTGTAAGGTTTGCTGGCAGTTCCTAGCCTTTAATCTATAGGTTCCCCATGGTATTTTAGTCACAGGGAATGAATCTTGGTTCCTGTCTCCCCTTCACAGGTGTAGGGAATGGGCTGTTAGCAATTCCAGCAGAAATCTTCCTTTGTTCTGAAGATATCCTCCTGGCCTAGCTGCAGGGCTGATCAGCATATTGCAATCTCTGATTGTAGCTTGATTAACCTTTCAATTCTCTTTCCTCCTCCCTACATTAAAAATACAAAGGCCCAGTGAGCTGTGTGTCATAATCAGAAACACCATATGCATTTGGATCAAGTTGCTGAAGTAGAGTTTAGTAGGCAAAACTATATTTAAAGATATATGGCTAAATTTTGTTTTCAACTTGGCATAAACTATAAAGCTACAGATCCAAAACATTTAATAAAATTTAAACACAACAAAGATGAAAATGACTACACTAAGGAAAATAGTAATCAAATTGCTCAAAACCAGAGATTAATTATTAATTAATTAATTATTATTAAAATTATTGGGATGACATAGGTTAATAAAACCAAATAGACCTCAAGTGTATAGTTCAATAATACATCGTATGTATATTGCATTGAGTGATTAATTTTTTAAAGCAGAAGAAAAAATAGATTTATTCAAAACAATGTAAGCAAGAATATAGTGTAAGAACATCTTTAAAGTACTAAGATATAACAAATTAAATGATCAGAATTCTGTATCCAGTGAACATACCTTTGGATAATGAAGGTGAAATGAAGATGCTAACAGACATACAAAAGCTGAAACAATTAATGTTACAAACCATGTGACCTCACTCTAAAAAATGTAAATGATTGTGTTCAAGCTGAGGAAAGGTGATAACAGATGTTCTTGATGTCCATCACAGGTAAGAATTCAAGGACACAGTGTGAAAACCAAGCAGCCAGTAAGTAGATTGATTAGAAAGGGTAGAATGTTCTCCATGTGGCAAGAGCGAGCAGGCCCCAAAAGCAGCTGCCCTAAGGAGAGGTGGGGTTTGGTAATTTATTATGCATAGGTGAAAGGATGGAATACTCAGTGCTTAGGTGGCATGTAGGTGTCCCTAAGGGGGTCCTTGTTGACTACCCCTTTACTATGGAAGTGGCATTTTTGTCCTTATTTGGCTCTCTCGGGATGTCATGGTGACACAGCAAGTGGAAATCCCTTAGTCTGTTGCGCTAATAGTATAGTAATCAGCCAAAGGTCACCTGTGAGCATCCTGATCCCCAACCAGTCATGCGGATCTAGTTCAGGTTGGTCTGGTGCTGGAACTTTCCTAATGGCTGATCAAACCTCCTTTTTCCTTCCCCATCCCCTTCCCACCACGGCCCTAATCTTCCTGCCTACTGTAATAGCTGGAAATGTTTACTTCATGAGTAAGATTTGTTTTTTTGAATTATTTAAACTTTTCAAAAAATAATTAACAACAATAACTAATATGTATTATCAGATTTATTAAATCTATGTAGGTGAGAACAATTGCATAAATAGTGGGGAAAATGAGAATAATTTAATAATAATTTTTATACTATAGATAAAAAAGCATCTTTACCCTTGAATTTTGACTGTAACAAGTTAAAGAAATATGCTATAAATAACCACTAACGCAACTAAATCATAGTGAAATATTAATAAAAATAAAATGTAAAAATAATCAATCCAAAAATAAAGCAAGATTTAAAAAAAAGAAAAAAAAGTTGGACAAATCAAAAGTAAATTGCAAAATAGTAGACATAAATCTAACCATATCATGATAAATGTAAGGATTGCTGATGGTGTGCAGAAAATAGCACTCTCAAACACTGTGGGGAGGGATGTAAACTGGTACAAGCACTTTGAAACACAGTCTGACAGTTTCCCAAAGGAAAAATATATGCCTAAAATGATTTAGGTATTGTGTTTATATGTATATGTATATGTTTTCCCCCAAGAGGGAAAGAAAGTTGTTTTTTTTTTTTTTTAATTCAAGGTGTATGCTACAATGTTCATTTTAGTTCCTCTCATCACAACCTATAACTAGATATAATGAATAATTTTTTGGTGTAACTATAAAATTATATTACTCAGCAGTAAAAAGAATGAACTACTTTTCTCTCACTACTCCTATTCAACATTGCACTAGAAGTCCTTGCTAATGCTATAAAAGAAGAAAATATATATAAAACAGGTATATTGTGTGTGTGTGTGTGTGTGTGTGTGTGTGTGTGTGTGTGTGTGTGTGTAGTGAAGGAAGAAATACAATTGTTTTTCTTTGCGGATGATACCGTTATCTACATAGTAAATTCCAGAATCAACAACAGCAACAACAAAAAATAAGTGGCTGAAACTAAAAGTGGTTATAACAAGGTTGCAGGATACAAAGTTAATACACAAACATAAAGTGTTTTTTCTCTATATCAATAATGAACAATTGGAATTTGAAATTTAAAAAAAACACAGTACTATTTTAATTGCATCTTCAAAAATGAATACTTAGGTATTCATATATCTAACAAAATACATACAAAATCTATAGGAGGAAAAGTAAAAGAGCCTGATGAATAAAACTAAAAAAATAAAATAAAAATAAAATAAAACAAATGGAGAGATATTCCATGTTCATGAATAGAAAGATGCAATATTATCAAGCTATCACTTCTTCCAAACTTGATCTATAGACTCAGCAAATCAAATAAAAGCCCCAGCAAACTGTTTTATGGATATTGACAAATTCAAAAATTTCTAGAGAGGGGCAAAAGACTCAATATAACCAACATGACATTGAAAAATATAGAGAATTGGAGGATACTACCCGACTTTAAGTCTTACTATAAAACTGCAATAATTGAAACTGTGTTTTTGGTAAAAGAATAGACAAATATACCAATGGAACAGAGAAAAATGTCCATAAATAGACCCCACATATATAATTAACTGATCATTAATAATGGAGAAAGGGCAATACAATAGAGCAAACAGATTCTCTCAAACAAATGATGCTGGAACAACTGAACTCTACATTAAAAAATAAATCTAGATTAAGACTTTATACACTTCACAAGAATAAACTAAAAATATTGTAGAATAAAATCTCAAATTATGAATACTTCTAGAATATAACACAGGAGAAAAATCTTGGTGACCTTGAATGGGGCAATCTCATTTTACATACAACACCAAAAGCAAAGTCCATGAAAAAAATTGATAAAATTGATTTCATTAATATTATAACTTCTGTCCTTTAAAAGTCAACATCAAGATAATTAGAATACAAGCCACAGAGTGAAATTATTTGCAAAAGGTACACCTAACAAAGGCCTGTTATCCAAAATGTACAAATAAATGCAACACTAGGAAAATAATTTGGCCTTCCAGACACAAGGGCAGAGTAGGTAGATGCAGTGTTTGCCTCCTCAGATGACAACATCAAAATTATAACTAAACTACAGAACAACCATCATAAAAAATTGCCTGGTCTAGCTGAACAAAAGTCCTACAACTAAGGACCCAGTGGAAACTGGTAGAAGGGGGGAGATGTATGTGGGGCTGGTCCCACATGGTATATAGTGGTTAAAAATAAGGAGGGGCATCTTGGCTGTGGAGGTCCCCTGAAGGTGCAAGGGACCTCAACCCCACATGAGACTCGCCAGACCAGGGTTACAATGCAGGGAAGAGAAGTCCCAACAAAATCTGGATGTGAAATCCAGCAGAGGTTGTGGCTGAGTGAGATGGAGGACTGTGAAAGTGCCAGGCATTCATCTTAAAGGGCCAGTGCATGGACTGACCTGTAGATGAACTCACTTTGAGCTCCAGCACTCGGGCAGAGTCTCAAATGGTGCCAGGGATATATAGGGAGGAGGTGAGTTGTCTGGCTTCAGGGTCAAGGGCTGGAGGGACAGCTATATCCCAGAAATGCTAGTGGAGGCCATTGTCCTTTGTTGAGCCTTCCCTGCAACCCATTGTGCAGACATAGGTGGCTACCATATCTGAGTCTTCATCAACCTGGCTGACACTGGTCACCCTGCCTTAGTGATTCCCTCATATCCCAACCCAACCAAATTGCAGGCCCACCAAGCCACTTCAATGAATTTTCCATATAAGCGGCCTGTCTTGGCTCATGCTAAGAACTTTCTTAAAACACTCAAAGGTTCAAAAAACCCAAAGAAATGGCATTTGGCCTCAGTGTGCCTCATATCTGTTGCTGAGCAGCCCCAAGCTCGGCACTAGTGGCAGCCATCCTCGGTTCGTGGCTTGGTCTCTTGAGGCACTTCCAAGCCCAGCGCAGGTGACAGCCATCTGTAGATTGCTTGGTGTCTCATGCCAGTTGGCCCTGGGCAGAGTACAGCCTGCAGCTGAACTTGGCCTGGAGGCTGGATTCTGTATGAGCCGGAGAGCCACACAGGGTTGCATTCAAGGATGACACACCCAAAGAGCAGAGACTGGGCAGGCATAAGAGCTCTTCTAAAACAGATCCTTCTCCATAGAGTCAGCCCCTACACAACAGTTCCCTCAACCATTGTCACTGCCAGTTCTTACAATGAATAAACCTGAGGGTCAATTCCTCCAATTGATATGCAAATAGCTACCAAGGCTCAACTACAATAGGAGGGCACACATGACCCATGCAAGAAACATACCTAGCACCCTGCTCAGGTGACAAGGGGGAATGCACCAGTGGGCCCCACAGGACATCTACTACCTAAGGCCATTCTACTAAGATGGGAGAACTAGCAGCTCTATCTAATATAAAGAAACAAACAGAGGGAGGTAGCCAAAATGGTCGGGGAGGGGGAACAAAGAAACCTATCCCAAATCAAAGAATGGAACAAAGCTCTAGAAAATGAACTAAACAAAAAGGGGACAAGCAATCAATCAGATGCAGAGTTCAAAACACTGGTTATAAAGATGCTCAATGAACTTAGAAGAGTAGATGAACTCAGTGAGGATGTTAACAAAGAGATAAAAATGGAGATAGCAAACAAAAGCAGAGATCGAAAGCATAACAAAGCGACAGTCAGAAATGAAGAATACAACCACTGATGAACATATTAGGATTCAACAGTAGATTAGACAAAGCAGAGGATTGAATCAGAAAATTAGAAGACGGTTGCAGAAAACAGCCAATCGAAACAGCAATAAGAAAAAAGAATCCAAAGTAACTAAGATAATTTAAGTGCCTCTGGGACAACATCAAACATAACAACATTCACATCATAGGCGTAGCAGAAAGAGAAGAGAGACCTCAAGAAATTGAAAACCTATTTGAAGAAATAATGACAAAAAACTTTCCTAACCTGTGAGGGAAATACACATGTAAGTCAAGAAGTGCAGAGACCCCAAACAAGATGAACACAAAGAGGCCCACACCAAAACAGTTTCTTTTTCTTTCTTTCTTTTTTTCCTTTCTTTTTCTTCTTCCCTTTCTTCCTTCCTTCCTGCCTTCCTGCCTTCCTGCCTTCCTGCCTTTTCTTCTTTCTTTTCTCAAGCCTCTCTTCTTTCATTTGCATTATTTTCAGTTTTCTATCTTCATTATCACTAATTCTTTTCATCTTTAGGTATTTTGATGCACAAATATCTCAGATACGTCTCTGTATTAAGCTGAGTGTTCTCCATTGTGTTGTAGCTCTTCAGTTTGTTGTAATTTCAAGGTGAGAGGTCAGGGGGACTTCTCATGCAGCTATGCTTCTGATGTCACTGTTGTCATATTTACTTGATATTGCTTAGAGTTTTACATTGCTGTTTTTTGCATTAGAAGTAGCAGTCATCTCCTGCAATATTCACTAGCTGCCTTCAGATTGGAGGGTCATTTTGTTGTCCCTACTTACATTCTGGGGCTTTCTCCAATGTTGTATGAATACACTGAGGCACCATACTTTTTCCTTCCACTTATGACAGGTAAAAAGGAGGAACATCTTATAGGGCAATGATCCATGATGCTGACCTCATTGCAAATCAGCACTTAAATGAATAAATTCTGTGAAACTATTTTGTTTGTCACCAACAATTATAATAATCTATTTGAATATAATTATCCTGTTATAAAATAAATTAGAATATAGGTAGGATATCATAACCTCAGTTTTTCAGACCAAGACAATCTTGGATTCTGTTTGTTGTCCATGTAAATTGTTAATACTGCCTCCTTTTACTTTCAATAGTGCTCAACTTAGATTATAAATTATATAGTTACTTCACATGCAAGCCAATAAGTGTTTTATTTGGTAATTATTTTTTAACTAATTTGTCTCTGCCTTCCTTTTTGTCAGTACTTTGCAAAGACTATGTAAATTCATTAATTTCCTGAACTAGGATAGTGTGTGCTTCTGCGTGCTTATGTGTGTGCACATGCATGAGCATGTGTGAGTGCGTTTGTGTGTGTATGTGTGTGCAGATGCATGAGCTTGTGTGAGTGTGTTTTTGGAGAACTATTAAAAGGTCTCAGGATTAATCTTATGAAAATTTGCTCCAGGTATTATTCTAATCCCTTGGACATAATTTTTAATTAGTACATATATTGATCCTAAATAGAACCAACTTTCTTTACTCCTCTACAACCTCACTCATTATCAGTGTTTCTCCCAGAAAAGAAATTACTCCTTCAAAGTTAGAGCCCCAGTAATGAATCCCCAGAGCTTTCTTAGAAATGGAAAACATGAATGACAAAACAATTTGTTGTATTTCAATGTTTTCAGTTGTTTAGCTGCATGTATGTATATGTTACATGGAGTTAGATTCATTTCTAGGAAAAGACCAAATGGCAACATCCAAAAAATACCAGATAAGCAGTACATTAAAATGAGAAAGAAACTCACCCTAAGTACATAAAGACAGGACTTTTAGTATTGTAAGATTAATAAAAATTGACAGAGATGCTGCAGCTGGTTCAAAAAGTATTTATATGACACATTGGTTTATTAAAGAAACAGAACAAAGTGCATTAAAAATTCTGTGTTGGATGCAAAAATGAGACTTGATTTACTAAACTTTATTACAATTTTATACATATGAAACTTTCCTTGTAACCCTCTCAATTTTTCTATAATAAATATATATATTTTTTCTATTTCTAACATCACTTATGCAGAAAATGAGGTTTAAGTGATTCTTCATTGTGGTATCAGATGCTGTAATCATGGAACTTATTTTTCAAAAATTTCTGCACTCAATATTAATAGAAAATAAAATGCATAATATTTTGAGTGACTAAAAGTAGATATTATATTAAACAATGCAATATTTTGTTAGAAAATAGGACAAGGAAATCATAAGTTAAATATAATCAAATCAGGCAGAACATAATACAATTAAATTCAACAAATAAAGACTACACAGGAAGTTGGCAGTAAGGAGAAAGAAATACAAATGCTAAATCCTGTTCTATTTATTGAGAGCAAAGAGAAAATGTAGACATATGCTTTTAGGACAGTATGGAGTTCACTCGAGACACATTGAACTATTTTCAGTGATTTTTTTTTTTTTTTTACTTTTCACGTTCATCTAAAAAGACCCTTTTAAATGTAGAATTGATGAATTTACTTCATTCTTCAGCCTAAATAACCTTTAAAAAGAGGGTTTTCCTGCTGGCCTTATAGTTCACTGGGGTTTTTTCCCCATGCACTACATGTAGAAGTCAGCATGTACTTTCTTCTGTATTAGATTATGAAGTTTCTGGGAAGAATGAATGTTCCATGCATGGTCCAAATAAATTATTTCATGGTTTTCAAAAACATGTGGGAATTTAGCAAAATAAAAGTGTAGCAAAAAGCTGAAGTTTAAGATTTTATATCAAGTAAAGTAAAATTTACAAAAAATGTAGAATGTTTAGTTTTGAAGAAAAGACTTGATGGAGAAGGTCATAATTGACTTGAAGTTTACAATGTTTTTAAAATACATGTGTGATAAAGTAGGTATGAGTAAACACACAGGCTATAGGAATGTAGTGACATTTTGAACACACTGGTGTTTGACAAAAATATCAAGGCTTATCAGCTTACAGATAGAGACCTGATCATGTTTATAATATCTGGGAAACATCCAGAAAATAACAATTTATAAAGACTTTTTATAGTAATTTGTTGAATTTTAATTTACTACATGGAAAGGTTTTACACCATTAGTGAAATGGGTATTTTGAAGTAGACATTGATTTAATAAACAGTAGTGAAAGACTCTCACTTTATAGAGAAAAAATAAGTACGTAAATGTTATAGAAGACATAATGATATATGGATGCTATGTAAAATTAAGGAATCAGAAAATTTTCCTTAAAATTTAAATTTCACTTTTCTCATTAAGTGAAATTTAGATGTTGTTGGAATTAAATTTCTGATATGTAGAAATAGTTAATGAAAGAGTGTAATCTACTAACAGTCTTGTAAAGCGGGACACACTAGGGTGTGTCAGAGAATGACTTGATATATAACTAATTCTGACACAGACTTACATGTATTTGTAGCTGATAAGTTATTTATGTCACTAGCCTTAGAGAGTATAGTGAGGGGTATAAATTCCCAGCCTCTCAGGACAGCACCCTTTGCCTTTGGGACACTGCTACTCTCTCTAAGACTCTCTTCCAGGCTCCATTCACCTCCTTGTTCCTCAGGCTGTAGATTTGTGGGTTCAAAGCAGGACTGATGACTGCATAGAACAAGGAGATCAACTTATCACTCTCAGCTGAATACAGAGATTTTGGCCTCATGTACATAAACATATCTGTCCCATAAATGGTCACCGCAGTCAGGTGGGAGCTGCAGGTAGAGAAAGCCTTTTTTCTACCCTCTACTGAATGTCTCCTTATCACAGCAACCAGTATGCCTAGGTAGGACAGAGTAATGAGTAGGAATGGGAGCAAGAGAATACCAGAGGCTCCTGTCACCATCAGGGTCTCCTGCAGAGATGTATCAGTGTAGCTCATATGAAGAAGAACAGGTACTTCACAAAAAAATATGGTCAATAACATAAGGGCCACAGAGGGGGACTGTGGTGAAATAGAGAGGCACCACTGAGGCAAAGAAGCTGATGGTCCAGGTCCCCACGACCAAATGCACACATGCAGACCAGTTCATAATGAGCAGGTACAGCAGAGTGTAGCAAATAGCCACAAAATGGTCCAGAGTCATGATTGCCAAAAGAGTACACTCTGCTGCCCCATTAACAGGGAAATGTAGGTCTGGGCAATGCACAATTCATAAGAGATGACTTACTTCGTAGCAAGGAGGTTGCAGAGCATCTTGGGGACCACAGTTGTGGTATAAAATACATTGAGAAAAACCAAGTGGCAGAGGAAAAATACATGGGTGTTGGAGACAGAATCAATTACTGCCAAAATGATAATCACTATGTTTCCAAAGATCGCCAGGTAGATAAGAGTGAAGAGAAAGAACAGGGGGATCTCAGCCTGGGGGTGATTGGAAAATCCAACAAGGACAAACTTGATGATTGTGCTTGAATTTTCCTGAGTCATTTTGAGTGAAGCGTTAATTTGACGATGTGAAAATGAGAAGAAATGTTCCTTGAGGACATAGGATCATGGTGAACTATCAAGATAATTATCAGGTTGGTCCTTGTTGATTATCACAAACTCATACTACTCAGATCAACATCAAGGGTCACAGCAAAATAATAACACCAATCACTGATGACTCCTGTGTTATACCATTCTCAACACTTGCAGACACTCATTAACAAACACAGGCAGTAACATTTCTAGAAATGGTAATGTCGTACATTTTTAAAGCTGGCCTTGTATCTAAGAGCTCCTTTCTCAGGAACAACAAATTAGTAATAATAGTAATACTAATAGTAATAATTAATAAGTAGTAGTAGTAGTAGTCTTACCCTAAGGAAAGAGAAAATGTGAGAAATGTCCAGATGTGGGAAAGAAATTATCCTTTGGAGACAGTGTTTTTTCCTGATTGCTAATAAAAGATATTTCCAAGAGATAACCAGAACTTGGTTCTTCAAAGAGAAGAGAAAAAATAAATAAATAAAAATCTCTTTTTTAAGTATTCAAAATTGCCCATACTTTGTTATTCAGAAATCTTGACCTGATGTCTTTGCCAGACTCTGTAGAAGCCACATTGCTGAAAGGAATCTGCTGTGGCCCTCCCTAGACTAGGAGGCCTGATACCTCCCTTCTGCCTCACCTGCTAACCACCTCTGCTGACTGTTTCCTCCTGTGCAGCACTACTGGGGACTAACAAAAGGTGGTGCAGATATAAGTCTTTGTGTGCTATGTAGAGCTAAGAGCAGGTAACAAATCTCTGTATTCAAGATGTTAACAGCAATCAGGTCCCAACCCTAGGGGCCCTTGTTAGCTCTATGCAAACATGCTGGGTAAAAGTGTGGAAGGGAAGGAGGGGAAAAAAGATAACTAGGTGCTGTTCAAATGAGAAGCTAATTTTGTAATCCCAATGAGTGTGTATGTGTGACTTCAGAATTTCATTCCTTTGTTTATACCATATTTATCTCAAGGGTGTGAAAAGAAGCTAATATCTTATATGCCTTTTTTTTTTAAAGGAACTTAACTGTTTGCCTACAAATTTACTCTGTAAATATGAAATCTGCACCCTGACTGTATTTTCAATAATGACGTATGTGCCGGAGCCAGCCAGCTAAAGTCGAACAGCACCTAAAAGAGGGGGGTGAAGCCTCAGGAAAAGAAGAAGACAGGAAAGCACTTCGGGAGGGCATACAGTCAATGCTGCAGCCTCGAGTTTAGTTAGCACAGTCTTTATATAAGTTTTTGGATACAATAACAAAGCACAACATATATCAGGCGAAATGCTGACACTTACACAAGATCATAAAACATCCTTATTATCTGGGTACAAACATTCTTGCTTTTAAGGCTGTAAAAACATTCCATTACCTTAAAATTTTCTTAATGGGTGAATCTCCTCACCAGGGTCAGTAATGTTTAACTCAATCATTTGCTTCCTTTAACCATTGATAACATAGTCTCAGCAGCTGCTTTAGGGCTCCAAGCAGTCTCAGCAACTGTTTTATGGCTCCCAAACTACGTGACACCTTCAGTGCCTTGTAATGGCTCCCGACACATATGCTTGTGTTTTCAAGCAGCTTGATACATAGTCCTGGACAAAGTTTAAGAAATTGAGCTTAAAAACAAAACAAAACAAAACAAAACAAAACAAAACAAAACAAAAAACAGATGCTATTTGGTATTTGGTATTTATGGTTGGGAATTACATAAACCTTCTGGAAGGTAAAATATCTGAATGAAAAGATACTAGATCAAGAAAATAAATGCCTCATTGACATGTGGAGAAGCTTGCAAAATGTAAGGCCTCTTAGTTACATGAAGAATCATGCTGTCTATCCATACTTAACTAAAACATCTGTTTATCACAGGATTCTCAGTAAAACTTGTGAATCAATTAATACACAGAGATTAGCAGGAGATAGAAGATCAAAACTTTAGTTGTGTTAGAAGAATGGCTATATTGTGAAGACACAGTAGTTTTGGATACTAACTAAATGGGATTTCTAATCTTTCTGCTCAAAATTCAACTTACTCATGGTAAGTTTCCATAATAGGATATAATGTACGTTTCCAAAAGTTAGTATCATTACACACCACATACACACACACCCTTTGGGGATAAGCTGTAAATGGCAAAACCAGACAAAATATTTATGGCCAGAGCCACTAATTTGAAAGCAAAATAACTTACTTCCATTAATATAACATTGTCCAAATTGCTTTCTTCATTTATGTGTATATCTGTGCCCTTTTCATGCAAATCCTGTTTATATTGTACATCTTTAAGAACTACAATGAGTCATTTTGTTTATGACTTTTTTCCAAATTGCTTCAGCACGTACTTAGTTTTCCCTTCTTACATTCATAATGTGTACCATCTTATTGTTATTAATGACCTATTTTGTTTCTGTATTAATTACATGTTGCTGTGGAGCAAATTATCACAAACCTTGACATGTTAAACAATAAACACATCTCCTATGTCATGTTCCCCATCCCCATGACCATCTCTCACCACTAATTTGTACTTCCTTAACACTTCACCACTTTGTCCTCTGTATTTGCAAGTCTGTTTTCAATTAGTTTGGTTTTTTTTGTTCCTTCGATTCTGCATATAAGTGAAATCGTATGTATTTATCTTTCTCTGTCTGACTTATTTCACTCAGCATAATAACCTCTAGGTCCATCCATGTCATTGCAAATGGTAGGATTTTATTTTTATGGCTGAGTAACATTTCATTGTGTATATGAACCATAACTTCTTTGTCCAATTGTCTGTTGATGGGCCTTAGGTTGCTTCCATTACCTTGGTTATTGTGAATAACGCTGTGACAAACATAAGGGTGCATATATCTTTACGAATTAGTGTTTTGAATTCCTTTTGGATAAATACCCAGAAATGCAATCGCTGGGTCTAAAAGTAGATCCATTTTTATTCTTTGAGGAATCTCCAGAGTGGTGCAACCATTCTGGTCCAGGCCCCATACTGGTTGCACCAATTTGCAATCCCATCAAGAGGTTCCCTTTTCTCCACATTCTCAACAGCATTTGTTTTTTGATGCAATCAGCACTAATGTAATGGTTATATGTGGAGCCAGATGGGTGCTAGAATAACCAGAGGGATCATTTCATAAATTATATAAATGTCTAACCAATGTGCTATATACTTGAAACTAATAATAAAATAAAACTAAAAAAAAAAAAAGCTGGGCAAGTGTGTCTACTGCTCTTCTCTCTCTGAGCTCACTCCTTTCTCAAGCAAAGAGCTGAGGTTCTGCCTGTGGGCACTCTGTCTCTCTGTGTCTTGACCTCTTTTGCTCCTCTCACTGTCTCTCTGTGCCTATATCTGTCTCTTTCATTCTCTGTGTCTCTCTCTGCCTCTCTGACTGCAGACACTCCATCTCTCTGTCTCTGTCTTTATCTCTTTCTCTGTTTCTCACTATCCCTCTCTGTCTCTGCCTTTTTCTGTCTGTTTCTTTCTGTCTCTCTGCTGTCTCTGTCCCTCTCCCTGTTCACCTTCCTCTTATAGCTCCTGTGATCTGATCACCTAGTGATTTAGAATATGTGAATAGCAAAGAAAGCTGAATAGAGAGTGGGAGCAAGATCTAATAAAGTTATTTACATAAAAGTCAGCAAAATAACAGAAAAGAGGGGATTTTAAGACAGGACAAAAAGGAAGTACTGGAAGTATGAACTAGTGGAGAAAAGACAGATGTGAGGGTATAGGGAACCTGACTGCGTTCACACAGACCTCAAGCTCCATGTCTTATTTTTTGTATCCCTCTGTGTATAAATACTCTCACAAGTTCTTTGTTTTGGTTTTCTTTTTTTTTGGTGTCCTGCTGCTTTGTCTGTGTGTGTGGTGTGTGATGTTTTCTACACATTACATAACCAACCTATATCTCCCATTTCAGCCCAGGCTGGTACATTTAATCTGAAGATTTTGGGAAAGAACCCAAGTGTATCATTTCGGCTATATGCCCATATGTGAGAGGTAAAGCCATAAGGCAATTTCCCACTGCCATTAAAATGGTCTAAGGATTTGCTTTGAAACAAATTAATTAATTTTTTTATAAGATCATTATTAGAAGTTTGCATGTTAAATTCCTCAGAGGATTAATTATATTATTCTTGCTAATATTGTGGTGGTGAAGATAATCAAAATAATTATGTTTGTGTATTGCTGTATTTTTATGATGATAATTTATGTTCCTTAAACACTACGAATGAAAAAAAAATTAACCTTTTGTCTTGCTTAATGTTAACTATAGTATCATTTCTATTTTTATTGTAGTGGAAAAAGAATGAAATTATTTTCAATCATCATATTTTCTACTTGTGATGTTGAGCAAATCTTTTCTTTCTAAAGAACCTTTAGTACCATTTTAGAAAATGGATAACAATATTTTACTAGTCATATGTAAAGGTGTGTTGTGCCATGCATGTGATACAATGATTATATGTCACTGAAATCCTCATAATGAAACCAAAAATTCTTAAATTTATCAAAACCAGGTACTTATAGGATGTAGATTTATTTGGAAATGTTCTTATTCTTTTGAATCAAATATTTGTCCAATGAAATTCAACAATTGTTATCTAAACTTAAGAAATATTTGTTTTTAGTAATTGATGTTGAAAGTGAGTCGATTTAATCTCAGAATTTTCAAATGAGAACATCTTTATTTCTCTTTCCTGCCATTGTAACAGGCAAATTTCAATGGGCCTTGAGAATTCCAGTGTCGTCGCTGAGCTGGTTCTTGTGGGATTCTCCGGGCGCCCCAAACTGAGACTCTGCTCTTCTTCCTCTTCTATCTAGTTCACATATGTAGCCAGCTGTTCTGCAAACACAGCTGTTGCCATTGTGGTTGTCCTATATTCTTCTCTAGACACCAGCATAGCCCTTTTTGTCATATGTCCTTCTCGACAGATTTACTAGTACCTTGTGGTCATAACTCTCTTGCAAGCAAGGTCATGACTTACAACTCCCACTTGCCTAGATCTTTACCGCCTCATTCTTGGAGGCCACTGCGAGCTTTCTCCTTGTGGTGACTGCACCGCTGAGTGGACGTACCTGCTCATCATGACCTGGCCTGTGTGTGTGACTCTGTTCTGGGGGCCTGGCCATCACCATTTTTTTTTTTTTTTTTTGGCTTAGCGGTGCTTCTGCTTCACAGTCCTCCATTTGGTGGTCTGTACCTGGCTAACTGTATTTCCTGTGAGTTGCGCGTTCTCTAGGCACTCTGTGCTACTCAACCCTGCAGGAGACGGACGATCATGGGAGAGGCTGCCGCGTGGTGTTCGTCCCCTTGCCCTCACCCTCCACATCCTGATGGCTGTAATGAAAACAGACTCAATCGTGGGCAGGGAGAAAGCCCTCTGCGTGTGCCTCCCACCTGGATGTGACGACTGCGCATCACGGAACAGGGTTGGTGGCCGGTGCGAGGCCTAAACCCCACTGGGAGGGGGAGACCAGCAGATCCTGTTCTGCGCAGTCTCAGCCCCATGCTGAGCCACTTCATCCACAGCCCAAAAACCAGAAATCGAAGGAGGCCGTGAGAAGAGTTGTGAGGAGATACAAAAACCCAGCAAGTCACAGACTAGGCTCTTAAGGAGTTAAAGACCATTTTGATTTTTACCATCCAGATACTATGAGATACTGAACTCCTCACCAAGAAATTTGGGTTCAGTAGACTTACAAGTGAGTGCAATGATCACATTTTTACAAATATTCCCAAGAGTTTTCTGTGCAGGTCTCTTTTCTCTTTGAGTGAACATTTATGGATGGTGGCTTGTGAACCCTTAGAACATTGCACATCAGCCCAATTAAACCATTAGAACATTGCCATGTCAGCCCAATCAACTTAGCCATGAAATTCCAAGTCAACAACACTGTCATGGTTGCAGTCATTACCTTCACAGAATTTTATTTTCTGTTGTTCTATTAATTTTACAGCCCTCAAATTATAAGATGCCCATTCATACTCCACTGGTACAATATATTTGTGATTGTGATATCTCTAGGAGCCATATACTTATTAGTTTATAATGTTTGAATTTAGAGATGGATTGAACTTAACTCCAGTTTCAACCACCTACTCTATATCTTTCATCACATTATCTCTATGTGTCTCAATTTTTAACTTGAAAAATAAGAAAATACAATATATAGAAGTGTAAAGTTGAACACATATAATACACCTGAAATATGGTAATGGCTTGATGCACACTGGACACTATTGTTTCCCATCTGTTATTGAAAAGAATCAGATTTTGTCCCTGTGTTGTCAAGTTTTATTATATTCTGATATGTGATGCTGAAAGAGCAAAAAGAAAAGATTTTGTGTGGACTGAAGAGCATGTGCCTGATTTGTAAAAATTTCTGCAAACCTAGGTCTCCATGGCAACACCTGTAAACATGCATGTGAATGGTTTTCTTCTCCCCCAAATTGTGTGTGTTCATTTCATAGTGGCTTCATCTCAGTGACTTTTCTTGAAAGCAACACAGCACCATGGTGACCCAAACTATTGTCACCACTCACAAATGACACAGTGGCATCAGGCCCTGCTCATATAACCGCTGCTCTGCAAACATAGTATCCTGACCAAACACTTTGAAAGGGAAATATCATGTGTGGATTCAAAAGGCCCAGATAAAATCCTAAATCCACCCAAACTATGCAAGCAGTGGGCTCATGTCCATTACCTTGAAGCTCATGGCCAGACTGGTCTTAGTTTGCTGCTGGCCTTTCTCTGGCCCTAATGTGTCATTCCTTGGGGACTCAGGCAGCATTGAGGGGAGACTGCCATGGGACTGAGGTCTGGCAAACCTGGAGCCAGTGCTACACAGTGAGTCCAGTGTGTTTTTCTGTTATTGCTTAAAATTAACAACTTATTTAGTGAAATGACTTTTAAATAGCATAATGTAAATTAGGCATGAAATAGTAGCCTTGCATCAATACCAACCTTGACTAAAAGTCATTTTTTTCAGAGACCTTGCAGACTCCCCTGTATTTTAATTTCATGTGAATGGTTAGCTACCTCTAAACAAAAATTCCTGATAACATAATTTTTTTTATTTATTAGAGATACCATTGTCTGTTACTTTTCTGGCTTCCTGTAAGAAACACAAAATATATCAGTTTAATTTATTGAATTATAATTTCTGTTAAAACTTTTGGAAAACAACCTGGCTTTGACAAATTTTCCACCACGTCCACTAAATATCTGAGTAATTCATTCTTATTTTTGATTAGACCGAAATTTACTCCAACATCAAAGTAAATTTTGTGCAGTAGATGATACGTAGATCAATCTTGTAAACAAGTGGTCTGTTACCGAAAACCATAAGCTAGCAAATAAACAAAAGAGAGAGAGCAGTTATGGGAAGACTTGTGAGGAAATCACAAGTTCCCTCAATTACTTCTTGTATAAGTAACAGCAGCACAAGACTCCCCATGCCTTCATGAGATCACAGTAAGAAAAGGAGTTTCTTCTTTTTGCCTCAGACATTGTCTCACACACAAGGGAGATCATTTTATGGTTTGAACATAATGCTGGATCTCTAAAACATTAGTTTGACCATTTGAGATGACTCATGTTCATTGAAGTAGTGTTCTCAGTCCCAAGAAGTAATGGAATTTACTCAGAAAAATATATTTATTATGTTTCTTCCCTTTATTCTGATCCTACTCCAAATTTCCTCTGGTTTCATTTGAAAGTGGCATTGCTAACACTCTTTTACTCAACCCTACACTGAGATGTCCTTCCTTTCAAATGTTATTCCATCGCTGAATGTGTGTCTCAAATTAAATGCTATAGAGTGTAAATAAAACATGATCTAAAAACTTCAACATTCCACTAACTTCTGCTTCTTCCAAAGGCATATGCACCCAGTTAGCAGCACACTTTAAATATCTGGTGATATTTAGAGAAGTATATATTAAACACACACACACACACACACACACACACACACACACACACACACATTTATGTTAAGTAATTGGCCCAAGTGATCATGGAGGCCACAAGTTAGTCCCAAATCTGCAGTGGGGGCCGGCCGCTGGAGACTCAAGAAGAGCCAGCCAGTGCTGTAGCTGATCTCTGCTGGCTAAACTCTGTCTTCTTCAGGAGAGGTCAGCCTTCAGTCCTACTCAAGTCTTCTAATGGCTAGATGAGGCCCGTCCACAGTATGGAAGAATATCTGATTTTCTCAAAGTCTACTGATGATAACGTGAACCTCATCTGGAACACCCTTGCAGACACATTCCAAATAATGTTGACCACATGTCTGGAAACCACAGTTCAGCCAAGTCGACACATAAAATTAACTATATGATTTCCTTTCCACACTGTTCATTACTAGCGTACAGTAACAGATTTTGGAGTGTTACTCTTGCACCAACATTAGGAATTCATTTATTAGTATAATAGTTTTTTTTCTTTTTACATATTAGTTGGGGTTTTCTATATATAGAATCATATTTTCTATGAGCATAGAAAGTTTTACTTCTTTGTTTCCAAATTGGATGCCTTTTGTTTGTCACCAATTGCTGTGACTAGTATTCCCAGTGTTATTCCCATATGTTAATAAAAGGGACGAAAATGAGCATCCTTATTTTGTTTCTGATCTAGGAAAATTTGTGCTAGGAAAAGTTTTCAATTTTTCATCATTGAGTATAATGTAATTGTATGTGCGTGGGTGGGTGCATGTGTTCATATATGGCCTTTATTATCTTATTGTGTTGAGAAAGTCCCTTCCATTCTTAGTTTTCTGAGTATTAATGTTATGAAATTTGTTGGATATTATTAAATATTGTCCGTGTCAATTCAAGACATACTATTTCCTCTATCCTATTGATATGACGTATCACATCAACTTATCTTAGTTGAAACATCCCTGCACATTAGAGATAAATCCCACCTGTTCATGTTGTACAATATTTTTATTTTACTGTTGCTTCAGTTTGCTAGTATTGTGTTGAGAATATTGGCAACTGTGGCCATATCATTTAGAATAATGGTCTGTAGTTTTCTCTCCTTTCTTGACTTGACCTGGCTTTACATTAGAGTTAATTTGGCCTGGAAAAAAAAAAAAGAGTTAATAATTAAATGTTCCATCCTCTTCAATTTTGAGAATATTTTGTGAAGGATTAGTACTAATTCTTCCTTAAGATCACCTCTGAAGCCACCCGGTCTTGAATATTTCTTTATCGAGAGCCTCCCCTACTATTATTAACATCCCACCAGAGTGGTACATTTGTTATGAATATCAAGTCAATCTCTTTTTAATGGTCTATTGAGAGTTCCTATTTCCTCTTGAGTCAGTTTTCAGAATTTGTGTATTTTCAAGAATTTGCCCATTTCTTCCAGGTTACCTAATTTGTTGACATAACTGTTTTTCACAGAATTCTATTATAATCCTGTTTGTTTGTTGGTTCAGTAGTAATGATTCCACTTTCATTCCTAGTTTAAAATTTTTCTGTCTTCTTTTTTTAAAAATTTTCTTTCAGACTAACTGAAAGTTTGTCATTTGTTGATATTTTCAAAGGAACAATTTTGTTTCATTAATTCTTTTTCTATTCTGTTTTATTTATCTCCCCTCTCAACTTATTATTTCATTTCTTCTGCTTTCTTTTGGTTTATTTATTTTTTATTTCCTCAAGGTATAAAATTAAGCTATTGAATCAAGATTCTTTTTTGTTTGTTTGTTTAAGTAGACATTCATAGCTACACACAGTATCCTCCTTATCTATGGGGCTACTTTTCTACAAAAATGAGAACATGTGTTGGAAAGGCAGATTTCTGTCTATGAAATGTATATATGGTGAGAGACTAATGTAGGCAGGAGGTAAGACAACTAAAATGTCAAATCAAGCTACATTCAGGGACAGCAATATGCTGATCAACCCTACAGCCAGGCCAGAAGGACACCTTCAGAACAAAGAAAATGTCTGCTGGATTGCTAACAACTCATTTCCCCACACTTGTGAAGGGGAAACTGGAAAACAGAGTCTTTCAGTCGCTGCCCTACACAAAATGAAATCATTCATTCCCTATAGCTAAAACCAGGGGGAACCTATGGCTCAAAGGCTGGGAACTGCCGCAGGCCTTTCACACTACATATTCTTCCATTTTCTTACTACATACTGTTACCTTTCCTCACTGTATGTCCTTACCATCAAAGAAAAATGGATAAACAAAGTCTTTAAATGTAATTCACAGAAACTAAGAATGATATGTAAACTGAATTCTCCATATATAAACCAAATTCTCCAACACATGGGGCTTTTTATTCTTGTCTTTGCTTCTTGTCTTGGCTTTTTATCTTTGGTTTCTCTTGTCTTTGCTTTTATCCTTCTCTAACACACTTTCCTTTTGACTCTAACTTTGGCATGTGCTTGAACTCTCTTGTTCTCAGTCAAAGAACCCTCTCTCTTGGTGCAGGCCGACTCAGGGGAAATTTGCCCTGACCTGCATCAAGATCACACATGAATACAGTCTGGAAGAAGATAGATCTGAGTGTGTTTGTCAAGTGAGAAAGAGAGTGAGAGTCGTAGGGATGCTGTTATACTCTATATATGTTAAAACAAACACTTGCTCTAAATTAAAAATAAATAATGTCAGTAGAAATTATATGAATCTCACTTGCCTTAAGGGCTAAAGTTTGTTTACAATTAGAAGTACATTGCATCAAATGATATAAAAATTTAATAAATCATTTTACATAAAAAATAATGTATTTTGCTTAATTTTTAATAGTTGGCAACATCTTTATTTGTTTGTATATGTAATTTATAACTCACTTACAGTTGACAGACAATATTATATTGCATGTATCCTCTTATTATAGTTGAGCCTTTGTTGCAGTTTACTTGTCAATGGATGGGATTTACCTTGGGCTGATCAA